>QXTE01000037.1:9389660-9528549 GCA_003942145.1 Platysternon megacephalum | reverse complement strand
AAGAATACTGTGGGAGACCGTATCAAAAGCTTTGCTAAAGTCAAGGAATAACACATCCACTGCTTTCCCCTCATCCACAGACCCAGTTATCTCCTCATAGAAGGCAATTAGGTTAGTCAGGCATGACTTGCCCTTGGTGAATCCCTGCTGACTGTTCCTGATCACTTTCCTGTATGTACATTTGCTTCTCCTGTATGTACCTCAGTAAGTGAGATCAGAATCTGGCCTGTAGAGAAATGCATTCTTTGCCCCAAGGTGCTTATAATCTAAATTACAATATGGACCATACTCTTCAGCCATAATACGTAGAGGGTATGAACATTGTTGTGGTGCAGTTCTTAAAATAGCTTAATGGACATTCAGTGAAAAGTTTTGGAAGAAATTATTTGTTCGGAGGAATTGAAAGTTAAGTAATCACGTGTGAAAAGAGGGATATAAGGGATGTGAGAGCCGGTTAACACGCATACTGTCTTCCTCTTCTAAAAGCAGCTCATTCCGTGTGGGTATGTCTACACTACAAAGAAAAACCCACGGCACCGAGTCTGGTAGCCCAGGTCAATAGCACTGTAGATGTTCCAGCTTGGGCTGGAATCTGGGCTCTGATAGCTGGCAAGGGAGGAGGGTCTTGGACCCCAGACTCCAACCTGGGGATGTCTGCACTGCTATTTTTTTTTAGCCCCGCAGCCAGAGCCCTGTGAGCCTGAGTCAAGTGACCTGGGCTCCGAGACTCTGTCACGGGTTTTTCTTTGCCGTGTAGATGTACCTTGCGTTTTCTTAAACGAACATACGAGTATAAAGCAGCGTAATCATGTAAAACATGTAGCCCATGTGAACACACATCATATCTGTCTCTGACAATTTTAATTCTCTGTTTTCAGGAAATGGAAGTTCTACTGTTGGGATGGGTCTGTTACTCTGTTAACTTATAAAAAAAATAAACTCTGCTATTAGAACTTATTAATTTCAATAGTTTTATTTACAGTTTTCTAGCGAATCTGCAAAAAAGTGTTGGTTTGTCAATGTTACTGGCCTGGAGATTGCTAATATCCAGTAATGGTAAGTAACTTCCTAGAGATTCTATTTAGAACACGTTTGTATTGGCTTTTTAATAACAATGTCAAACTCTACTGTTTGCATCAATGAGACTGCAGTGTTACTGTGGCACTTAAAGGCGATTTTTGTGCTGTGTGTACAGAACCTAGAAGAATGGAGTCCTGGTCCATGATTAGAGCTTGTAGGCACTATGGAAAAACCAGTAATCATGATATGACTTTCTATTCCTAATAGTCTAGGAGAGTTCAAGTCTGAGCACTTACCCCTAAATTGTATTTTGATGTCTTTTAAAAGGTATATATCATTCAGAAAATGGCCCTGATTCTGTGGCCCTTTCTCACGAATAATTGTATTAAAGGTAGAATTAAGACTTCTTGCATGAGGAAGTGTTACAGAGTCAGACCTGCTAGTTGGAGAGTGCATGTGGATCCTGTTTGTCTTGAGAATGCTATGCAAAGTAACAACCCCTTTATATTAGGTGAATATTTTTGTATTGAAATATCAGTTTAGCTGAGGCAATGACTGTTTTTCTCTGTACGGACCTTTTCAAGAATAGAATTTCAGGTTTATTTTTATTTTTTTAAATGGGTTGGGAACGTTTAAAAGGAGAAGTCCAGAACAGAAGAAGGTGGTTCCTGGGGGAAACATCTCCTAGTGACAGAATATTGAGATGTATGAATTCCCCAAAAGCACCTCCTGTAAAACACTTTCACTGGAATGCTTCCAAATACAGATCAGGGGTTCTGGGTGTGCTTGATTAGTGCACTAAACCTTTCGTCTCTTGAGGCAGGGTGATTCTGAATTGGGTCACAATTAAAAATGCATTTCACACAACCATGGTGCAGGACTAGACTAATTGGAGCTATTACAGCAGGCTCGTTCACAAAAAGTTTTAAAGGGTAGCAGCTCCAGCATGTGTATTTTCTTCCTTGCTTGTATTCTTCTCTGCCTGTCCCAAACATTGGCTGTCAAAATGGCTCAAAGTAAGTTAGATCCTGCTCTGTTACACTGGTGTAAATTTGGAGTAAATCCATTGACTTCAGTGGAGTTACACTGGTGTGACAGAGAACAGAATTTGGCCCTTTAACTTCCTCTGAACATCTCCTCTTTGTTCTTCAATGTGGAAAGCCCAATGACTTCAGGAAGAACTGGTGCCCCGCACCTTGCAGGATTGGTCCAGCTGAGACCACTTAGTTGTTTTGTCCACAACTCTTCACTAAATCATTGTGGAGGAATCCTGAGGTGTCTGGCAGAACCATTGGGGTGGCCTGGGGTAGAATTTGCCATAGTCTGTATCTGCCATTGTCTGTATTGAACTTGCCATAGTCTGTATTGATGTTAGTGTCTGACTGTCATAATCAACAAACTCACTCTTTATTTGAAAATAAAAGTGAAGTAGGAGCATGATTAGGACCTAGCTGTTTTTTATTTCTTAAGGTAGTAAATTTCTTTTTGGCTTGTTAAGCACTCAGTTGTAAGGCCTACAGAAACGTCTCTGCATAGCATCAATCATGATGTCTCCCCAAGCCTGCATGGTAGCACATAATAGTCTAGTCTCCTGTGGGTCTCATTTCTGTTGTTGGGTTTAGTACAGTATGCTGGTGGTGTTGGTGGCCAGTAATATACAGGAGGTCAGACTAGATGATCGAGTGGTTTCTTCTGGCCTTAAAACTCTCTGACTCTATGGTGGTTTTGTTTTTCCTTTTGTTACCTGCTGCTGCAATGAGTGTTTGATGAGCTGTGAAGCAAATTTGGATGAGAACGGCAACCAACCCGATCCATTTGGGAAAAATCTACTAAACTAGTAAAAGGAGTGGATGTGGGATTTAAGTACAAGATCTTTTAGTGCAAGTGATGTAGTAAAACTAACTATTTAAATATCTGCTTGACAGTATAGTCTTTACATTCTTTCTTTTGGCTGTTTCATATCTTCTTCACTTCATTTTAGACACAGGATGTGTGTGAAGGGTTGGCTCTTTTGATGGTGATAAATGACCAGGGTTGAGTATCTATGCAGTGTTTCCTTGTAGTCTCCTAATTTCCCCCTTCCCCCACACCCTCCAGGCAACTACTCCTCACCTGCAGTCCAATGAGATTAGAAGTGTGGGAGATTTTTGCCAGCATTGCTTGAACAGTTGTGACTGATCGGCCTGTATGACTGAAAAGGTTAAGCCCCAAGTACAGAGCGGTATATTCCTTGCAAATTTATGTGACTTGTATATAGGCCACAAGGTAGTCCTTGGTAAGAACTATTTTCTACTCCAGGTTTGCTCAGCAAGTCTCATTATACATCTAGCTGGTTAAAATCAGCAGTGTCAAGCACTGTATCCGTCTATCTAATCAGGAAAGATGATTTCAATGGGTATAATTAAGTTTTCTCACTTGCCATAAATCCAGATTTCAGAGTGGTAGCCATGTTAGTCCCTTGTTCTTTTTGCATAAATCCAGATTGTTTGTTTGTTTTTAAACAAAAATATCTCTTATGGATTCTGCGACCAGCTTTCCTGGGATTGCACTATTTTCACCATGTTGTTTAAAAGCACAGAAGGAGTTTTAGCGTTGAATGCATGTGGCTTAAAAATAAAAACCCTAGCTTTTGCTGAAGACTAACCTCATTAAAAGTCCTGCAGTGCTTGGGGCCCATTTCTGTAGTGAGGATTTTCTTATATTTTGGCTTTCCTTTTTTAACTAAGGGAGGATCTGACTCTGTTTCCACTGTCTCCATTTATTTCTTCCTGATATTTTGATGAAAACCAGGCCACTGAAAGTATGTCCCTCTCTGCGACACCATGCATAAATTATTCAGAAAGTCTTGCAAATGCTAAGATATAAATTGACATTAATGATGAACTGCAAAGAGTGGAAACTGGGGCTCTTGTGGAGGTGATGCAGGTTAGCTGGCAAAGCTGTGTGGTGGTTGCAGGCACTGGGAATAGCTGATCGTCAACCCCCTTCTCCTCCTCCTTTGTGCCTTCTCTGGCTGAGTCTGAAACATGGTGGCAGGATTAGGAGGCTCAGGTCTTAGCCAGCATCACTTCCCTTGAGCCTGGTATTCCCTTAAATGTTGGTGTTACAATCTTCCGGGGGGGGGGAGATAGGAAGTGTCTAATTTTGGCTCTAAGACAGTGGCTAATTGATTTTTTTATTTTGGTGGAGGGGAAATTGCTGAATTTGTCAGGTTCGATCTAGTTCTCCAAGAAAAAGTGCAGAAACTTCGAGCAGATGTAGCTGGGAAACACAACACTAGAAACAAGGAGATGTGGGTTTTAGTCCTAGCTCTGCTAGAGGCTTCTTGAGAGACCTTGGGCAGGTCAGATCATATCTGTCTGCCTTGGTTTCTCTCTGTAAATATGGGGTTATAACCCAAAGGGGCTGAGGCTTGATTCACAAAGGTTTATAAAGCACTTTTTAAGACAGAAGGTGCTACAGAAGTAAGTGCACAATGTTTGAGCCCATATCTCCTGCCGTTGCAACACTTAAGGTGAGGCAGGAGGAGTTGGGGGTGGGATGGGTGTTGGGGAATTACTCAGAACAGTTCTTTTTAATTTAATGTAGTACACATGTTGGCTGCATTAGGTAATAAACCAGAATCCTAACAGGTACTTGATCTTCGAACCATGTGGTTTGTGGCCTGCCACCTGTTCTGTGTGGGTTGCACAGCCTCTGCAGCTGGTCAAAGGTGCTGGATACTGCAGTGAGAGGGCCCATATAAGTACCATATAAATACCTGGGTGTTTTTGAAAGGTGATGCCTAGCCACTTCCTGGCAGAGCAAATCCATAAAGGAAATGCTCTTCCTTGAACTAAAATGGGAAAAAAAAGTACCTGACAAGCAAAAAAACAAAACAGAAAACCTTGTGGGTGAAGTTGCTAAAGCACATCTCTTACAGCAAGAGGTGGAGGTCAGTAGTCAATAATAGAAGCTAATAACAAGGCAATAGTTTCATTCTGATAGTGTTTCTTCTATGAAGTGTAGTGGTTGCCATCTTGGTCCCAGGATGTTCGAGAGACAAGATGAATCTCTCTCAAGTCCTTCTAAACAGTTGAGTCTTAAAAATCCAGTTACATGGAGAGGTACCGAACAGCCACTGGGAACCCTCTGATCTTTTGGCTCCCAGCACCGTGGAGAATATAAGGAAGTCTTGTCTTCTTTACCCCACATATTTCAGGTCAAAAGGGGAAGAATGATTCAGCGTGTGCACACGTCTGCTCTAGAGCTGCATTTTTATTTAGTTTAGTGAAATTGCAGCAGATTCCCTTGGGTTAGCTGGGGATCTCTACCCAGTAACATCACTACACTTTTTTTTTTTTTTTTTTTTTTTTTAAAGCAGGATCAAATTTTGGACAGCTCAAGCTTCTTACATGTTTACCTAAGGGCTAGGTGCTATGGCAGCATCCAAGAGACTCTTCTCATACTTCTGTTTTTTGCTCCTTTCTGACTTAGCTGTGTGTGTTGTTCTGGCTCACTGGATGCTCCCTGATCACTTGCACGCTATGTCTAATGCTTTCTTGTCCACATGCAGGTTTTTGCCTAATTTGGTAGACTACAGAAGTTTGGGGTTTACTCTTGCTGCGGTAGAGCTTACAGCCCAGTCTGGGTGTCCTTTTTTATAGTGCTGAGTGCGATCTCTAGGCCACGATGCTAGCCTGCTCCCTTGATCACTAGCACATTAAATGTCAGCAGGTAAACGCTGCTGCAGGGTATATAGTCTGTGTGTGTCCACAGACTGGTGAGTGACGCAATGGCTGTTTTGCAAGCAGCATTGTTATTTGCAGTTAGGCTGTTAGCAAGTGAACTGCTGTGAAATTTTAGTCTTCACCTCTGTGATTGGGCTTGAGTTCCACGCCTAGCCTCATTTCATCTGGGGGTTTTTTTGAGCAGAGTTCTTTGGAGATCGAGGCCTTGTCTACACTGCCACTTTACAGCACTGCAACTTTCTCGCTCAGGGGTGTGAAAAAATACCTCTTCCCCCCCCCCTCCCCCCCATACAAGTTTCAGCGCTGTATAGTGGCAATGTAGACAGTGCATCGGCGCTGGGAGCCGTGTTCCCAGTGCTGATAGCTACTCCTCTCGTGGGGGTGGGGTTTTTTTTTGTTTTTTTTTTTACAGTGCTGGTGCTGCGGCAGTGCTTGACGTGGCTAGTGAAGACATGCCCTGAGGTCCATGCCCTAAAGCATCAAGCATAAATCTACATAGTTGGGAACAACTCTGAACCTGTTGCTGTGGCCTAGAGTTAGCCTTGGAATTTTAACTCCTCCTGCTCTGCAGGGTGAATTCTAGTGAATAAAAGTGAGTTTTAAGTTTCCCCTGCTTGAAAAGAGAAAATGAATCTACTTCCCTTCAGGAGAGGCTGGAAAGCAATGTTAGAACAGCAGGAGGCTTGTTAATCTAATGCAGTGCAAAGAGGATAGTAAATCGCTTCACCCTATTTACCTCTGTTTTGCCCATTGTGGGAGCTGTCCCATTTATTTTAACTTTTTTATCATCATCATTCCCTCTCGTAGTAGATCTAAACTGGGTTATTCCCCTTTTCCCATTTTCTACTGCTGAAAGAATAGTAGGGTGCTAGAGTAGCTAGTCAGCCGCTGTTGGAGTTTTAGGCTGGGATTTTTCAAAGGTGCCTAAGGGAATTAGGTGCCCAAGACCCACTTCTCAGCATATGTGCAATATGCCTCAGGTGGCATGTGACCAGGATTCATCACCAACTTTGGTCGGCTGGTTGGATCATTAGCTTCCCCGGCTTGGGCTGGGTACTGACGGGGAGTGTGATGTGAATGTTGATCCACGCCCCCCCCCCCAAGACCCACTGAAACCCAGACTTAAGCACCCTGGGTAGCATTTTCAAAAGTTAAGTCACTGAGGTGCTTTTGGAAACTTAACCCCATGTTGCCTAATCTTGCTCGGAGTGACTCTGAAATGCCAGTGCTGCTTGGAGCCTTGGCCATGCCAGCGCTCCTACTATTGTTCCCCCAGTGGAGCTGACCCAGTCGCAGTAGGCGCCATGTGGAATTTTAGTGGCAAAACTCTTAGGGCTTGGCTACACTGGCAGATGTACAGCGCTGTGAGTTAAACCTGCCTTGGTACAGCTGAATAGGGAGAGCGCTGCAGTCTGTCCACACTGACAGCTGCCATCGCACTGTCGTGGCCACATTGGCGGCACTTGCAGTGGCATTGGGAGCAGCGCACTATGGACAGCTATCCCACAGAGCACCTCTTCCCATTTTCGCGCCACTTTGGCGCGGTGGCTTGTGGGAAGAGGGCGGTGGGCGCGGGGCATTCTGGGTCCTGTCCCAATGCCCCGTGATGCATCGCTTCACATCCCAGCTATCCCTGTGTTTCCATCCACATTGGCGCCATCTTTTAATGGCTTTTGTGCAGCGCGATCTGTGTGCTCCGTTTCGGTCTGCGGGAAATGGAGCCCGAACTGCTGAGGAGTATGCCGACGAGTCTCGCCTTCGCGTCACGTTTAGCAGTCGAGCTGTTCCTTAAGATCCAAAGTGACAGTGAGGAGTCCGACGAGGATTCCGACGAGGATAGCGAGTCACGTAACGCATACGACACGAAATTGCTTGTCTCATTCACGGACATGCTCAGCACCGTGGAACGCCGCTTCTGGGCTCGGGAAACAAGCACTGAGTGGTGGGATCACATCGTCCTGCAAGTCTGGGATGACGAGCAGTGGCTGCAGAACTTTCGGATGAGAAAAGCCACTTTCATGGGACTGTGTGAGGAGCTCGCCCCCACCCTGCGGCGCAAGGACACGAGATTGAGAGCCGCCATGCCGGTGGAGAAGCGGGTGGCTATTGCAATCTGGAAGCTGGCAACTCCAGACAGCTACCGATCGGTCGCGAACCAGTTTGGAGTGGGAAAGTCGACCGTTGGAATCGTGCTGATGCAAGTTTGCAGGGCCATTAATAAAATCCTGCTCAGAAGAACCGTGACTCCGGGTAACGTGCAGGACATTGTGGATGGCTTTGCACAAATGGGTTTCCCTAACTGTGGAGGGGCAATAGATGGGACGCATATTCCTATTCTGGCCCCGGAGCACCTAGCCTCCGAGTACGTTAATCGGAAGGGGTATTTCTCTATGGTACTCCAGGCGGTAGTGGATCACCGTGGGCGTTTCATTGACATTAATACAGGGTGGCCCGGAAAGGTGCATGATGCACGCATCTTTCGGAACACTGGCGTGTTCAGGAAGCTGGAGGCCGGGACTTTTTTCCCCGATAGGAAGATCACAGTAGGGGAAGTCGAAATGCCCATTGTGATCCTTGGAGACCCCGCTTACCCGCTAATGCCGTGGCTCATGAAACCCTACACAGGGTGCCTTGACAGTAGCAAGGAACGGTTCAACTACAGGCTGAGCCGGTGCCGAATGACTGTGGAGTGTGCTTTTGGCCGTTTAAAGGGCCGCTGGCGATCTCTGTATGGGAAGCTGGACTTGGCAGAAAACAGCATCCCCGCGGTTATATCCGCGTGCTGTACCCTCCATAATATTTGTGAAGGGAGGGGTGAAATATTCAGGCAGGCATGGACCTCCGATGTTCAACACCTGGAGGCTGAATTTGCACAGCCAGAGAGCAGGGCTACTAGACGGGACCAGCACGGGGCTGCTAGGATTAGGGATGCCTTGAGGGAGCAATTTGAGGCTGAAAGCCAGCAGTAATGTCTGGTGCCCTGTGGTTACAATGTTGGTAGGAATCTGTGTTTGCTTCACTGATTTGCAGTGCCTGGTTCCTGGCCTAATGGATCTTTTACTTTATGCAATAATAAAGAATGTTTTCAAAACCAAAATATCCATTTATTGAAAAGAAAATAAATTTATTGAAAGAAACAACTGTTTGGGAATCAAGAAAGGGCAATGGGGTGGGGTGGGGTTGGGATGGGGAATGGTACAATCAGAGATCTGCGTATGTCCTGTCTCCACTGCTTTGCATTGAGTGCTGCACTTCATGATGTCTATACTGCATGGTGATGGGGGTTGAGTGCAGGGGGTAAGGCTCGTAGTTTTCAGAGCTGGGTGGTGAAGATACCGGTGTTGGAGGCAGCAGTTGGCGGTAAGAACCCGCACGTTGGGGAAAGTGGGTTGGAGGGGACATGGGGGCACAAGGTAACGAGTTTTGGGGCAAGGGCTGCATGGGGGTGCGGGCGCGGTAGTGCTCCGCCTGCATGGCTACGAGCTCCTGGATAGAGTCTGCTTGGCGCTCCATGATGGTTATCAGCCTATCCGTGCTTTGCTGCCGGTGCTGCGTGGCCTGCCGCCGGTGCGATGAGTTTTCCTGGCGGATCCTGCTTTCTGTCTCCCTCCACTCCTGCGCTCTCTCCCTCCACTCCTGGGCTTTTTGATTTTCTTTAACAGACTGCTGCATGACTTGGTGCAGCATGTCTTCCTTGCTTTTCCGCGGTCTCCTCCGGAGTCTTTGCAGTCTTTGAGCAGGTGTAAACACGGACGGCTGAGGTCTCAAGGTTGCATCTGCAAAGGCAAAATGCAACACTTAACAGAGGCAGCATTGTTTAAACCAGACAGAGTAATCATTCCCCCGCACTTGAGGAGGGCACACACAGTGTACACAATAGCATAATTTTCCTGTCCCAAAGAGAGCGGACATAACCCACGGGAGCCCCAAAATGGTGAGTAAGGGGGACTGATTGTTTCTGGGCTGTACTGTCTTCTGGGTTTCTGTGCCTTGGGGAGAGCCAACAGCTGCAGGGGGCACCTACACTGAACACTGTCCCAAAATTTTCCACAGGAGTTCGTCCTGGAAGATATCTCACTGCTGAGGGTGACCTGGGAAGCAAGGGAGGGTCTTCTATTGCAATGCGGCTTCCGCCCTGGCCCATATGCAGCTTCACTGTGTGCAGCAATGGTCCCCCCGCCCCTCGCGGCACAGTGGCGCGGACACGTTAGCCTGACTGGGACAAGGACCACGGTGGCTCTCCCAAGAAACCTGCGCAAGCGCATTGCCCACATTCTGGATGAGACTTTCGAAGAGATTACCGCGGCCGATTACCGCGAAGTGATAGACCACATCAATGCGCTATTCCACATCTAGCCATGCAGGCAGCCCTAACCCTCCTCTCCCGAAAATCTTCCTTCCCAAAAAATAAAGCGCTTACCGGGAACACGCTCTTCAGTTTGTTCTCTACCACTTTGTCCTCTACCAAGTACCGGCTGCTGCGACTGGCTAGCTTCCTCCGGGCTCGAGAAGAGCTCCTGGCTGCATGCCTCCAGGGATTCCGGGGTGTCTCCCACCGCCCCAGCACCCTGACTCCCGGTTTCCTCCTCGTCCTCCTCCTCCACCACCCGCTCTGAAGTGTCCATGGTGGTGCTCGGCATGGAGGAGGGGTCACCCCCAAGTATCTCATCCAGCTATTTATAGAATCTGCAGGTCGTGGGGGGGAGCACCCGAGCGGCTGTTTGCCTCGCGGGCTTTGTGGTAGGCATTCCGCAGCTCCTTCACCTTAATCCTGCACTGCAGAGCGTCCCGGTCATGGCCCCTTTCAATCATGGCCCTTGATATCTGCCCGTAGGTATCGTAATTCCTACGGCTGGAGCGCAGCTGAGACTGGACAGCTTCCTCCCCCCAAACACTGATGAGGTCCAGCAACTCGCCATTGCTCCATGCTGGGGCTCGCCTGGCGCGTGGAGGCATGGTCACCTGGAAAGATTCGCTGATAGCACTCCACACCTGGCTGGCTGAGCAAACAGGAAGGGGATTTTTAAAATTCCCGGGGAATTTAAAGGGTGGGTCTGACGGTTGGTCACCTGAGGCCAGGGCAGTAGAGTTCGAACTGATGACCAGAGTGGCTAGAACAGGCATTGTGGGATACTGCCGAATACTTCTGGAGGCCAATCAGTGCGCATTGGGCGGCTACACTGGCGCCGCAGCGCTGCAGCAGCAGCGCAATTCTCCTTATTCCTCTGGCCGAGGAGGAGTACAAACAGCGCTGTATCTCTGGAGATACAGCGCTGTACGTGCCTTGCCAGTGTGGACGGGTAGTGAGTTACAGCGCCGTGCGCGGCTTTAGTGTGCTGTAACTTGCCAGTGTAATCAAGCCCTTAGTGTAGCCAAGGCCTCGTTCTCTCCTGTAACTGGCAAGCATGGATTCCAAGAATCAGACAGGCTATGGTGTGCTCGCTGCATGGAAGAAGGTGAGGACGCGCGGTATGGATTTTAACTAGGCTGCAACTTGCATTAGTTAAATTACTTCCAAGGTTCCCACTAGAGAACAGCCCAGTGCAGTCACTTGCACCCATTGATCATTTGCCAATTCTTGGGGGGCTTGCACCATAGGGTGAGCCAGTCATCGCACTAGGAGGGTCTCTGGGTGCCTCCACTGACCTGCTAACATTCCTTCCCCTTTCTGGGGTTGAGGCAGGAGGGGACCTTGACCGCCAGCCAGCACCGCCATAAAGTGCATTTCTCCCCAGGGGGTTAGACACGATGCCCTCATCTCGGAAAGGGATGCCCTCGGGATGCCCACTATGTTATCTTTTTGGAACTGGAGCCTAACTCTCCAAGTTCTTGCACTGAGCACCTGCCAAAAGTTGCGACAACTAAACAGTCTCATGTAGGTGCAGACTGTGACCTCTGGGAGGGGGAGAGTTCCAGCCCTCCGGTTGCCTAAAACCCAGCCCCTAGGTTTTGCTGCAAGGAAGGTTGGAAGAAACCAACCAACCATGGCTGATCTGATGGTGTGGGTTGACTGCTGGAAACTAGCATACAGGAAGTGGTTCTGAGCTCATGGCTCCAAATCTCATGCCAAATCCTGAGAGACTGCAAGCCTACCCTGGAAGTCCTGTTGGGCTGGAAATCTCGCAGGACCTGTCCTATCCTTTTGCTTTCTCCCATCGTGGGAGCCACCAAAGCACACCCCTGGCTGGACTCGGGGGCCCTCAACTCAGGACTGTGTGAAGACAAGCACTTGAATCTCTTTGATGCCACAATGGCTCCTGGCTGCGGGGAAACGTTATCTTCTAGTTCCTATTTGTTTGGGTTGAAACCAATACAGGATATGTTGCTGCTTACACTGAATCTTAGCTGTCACCCCCTCACCCAAAGGGAAATGCAAGGGGTTTCCAAAGAGATAAAAAGGTGCCTGCCAATATGGTTATTTAGCTGGTCCTGCTGAAGTTGTTCTTGCTGGGAAACCAGGTCACAATAATGTTGCTTGGCTTGTCCATACTTTCTTCTCCTTCACTAGGAATTTGTAGGAAACCATGCCTTGAGTCCATGCTGATCCTTTGTTTCCATTTGTCTTGCTCTTGTTATGGGTCTGGGAGCAGGCATGTACCCTCTGAATAAGATCTGTGATATTGGCATGCCTCTTCCTCCTACAACTTCTGGGGCAATAGTGCTGATCACTCTCCAAAGAGGCTTCACTAGAGGTCTGTCTAAAGAAATCCAGTTGCCTTCCAATCTTTAAACAGAGTGCATGCTTTTAATTAGTCTTCTGGCAGGACACTCTGCTTGAGCGCTTGTAAACTTTGGGCTGGCGTGGAACAGACACTCTCTAGCTGAAATGCCCACAGATATGTGGAGTTGCCCTGCGGCAGCCTGTAGGCCTGACCCTGTTGCATGCAAACACGTGCAATTAATTGAAATCAGGACAGCAGCTGTTCGTGCACCCATCTGTCCCAATATGAGGTGTGATACTTCTAGCGGCCTAGAACTGTGGGCTCTGAGATTCTCTCATGGGAGAATGAACCCCTGTTTTGACCACTACTTTGCCTTGTATGTGTCTCTTTTTCTCTTTCAGGCTTTTCAGGAAGCAGGTGTGTTGCGGGTTCATGGATTATCTTCATTCTGCCTGCCCTGTTCGTAACATTCTTGTGGTCCCTTGCCCTGGGTCAGCAGGAGCTCTGGAGAGTTGACGCTGTTGTAGCAGGAGAGTGTGATCGTGCATATGAAGGGCGTCTGTTTTTATATTTCACTCGACAGAGAAGAAAACTATGCCAAGAATGGGCCATAATGAGATGAGAGAAGAGAGCAGTTAGCCTGATCTGCTCAAATGTGCTGTGCAGGACCCCCTCCGGGTTCATCATCCCCTGGAAACCTGTACAGAGTCTCTTCTGTAAACTGCACGCAGGTTGTTAGGCTCCTGAAGTTCCTGGCCCTGGTGTTTAGAAACCAGCTGATTGGGCTCTTGAGAGCAGTGACTATTTTAAATGATCTTTTAGGCAGGCATCTTAGGATTTTTCTCCCTCCTGCCTCCTCCCTATTTTTGGTCTGCTCCTCAACTCCTGACCAGTTCTGTACAGCTATAGGAGTTAACCAGCTTTCTTCCCCTACCTAATCTTGGGCTGTTCTCTCTCTCTCTCTCTCTCTCTCTCTCTCTCTCTCTCTCTCTCCCCCCCNGTTGAGTTGTTTTTGTATGCCACCCAAATAGCAGCTGATCCTTCTAGTGTGAGTTACCTCCCAAGGTGATAAGTGGGCAGGCATATCTGAACAGAAGACTGCTTATCTGCTGCTTCAAGCAGAGACATGACTCTACACCTGAAACAAATCCACTTTCACAGCTGTGCTCAGAAGAGGTGAAACCTGTCGTTTTGCGACTCTTTTTAGTAATGCTTACTAAAATGCGGAGTGCTTGACTTATTATGTGTTACACTCTTTTCTCTCCCACTCCACCCCCCTCAGATCAAATATCGCAAGATTGAGGTTCATTTTTAAATTGCTCCTCTCCCACCACCACCGCTAAGCCTTTATCCAATCAAAGATGTCCATGACTTTAAATAAAAAAAATAAAATAAATCACCTGCAGGGTTGCAGCATTAATCGCAGCATGAGAATCAAAGTGTAACTGGCTAGAAATTAAAGTGAAATTTGCTGGTCTCTTTCCATTGTTCAAGTTGAGTAATTTTTCTAAAGATTTAATAATCAGTTATTAGTCAAGTAATAAAATGTCTCCATGTATAACTTTCAACCGGACACGTCTCTAGGAATATGGTTTCTTACTATATAGTATTTGTGTAAAATCAAATGTGATGGTCTTTTTCTTTTGTCGTCCCTCTCTTTTCCCCCCCCCCCCCCCCGATTTCTTTTTGTATTCTCCTGCCTCCAAGAAATCAGATATAATCTTGCCTTACTGATAACCCTATAACAGACGATTATTTGACTGACAAAATTAATTCTTTTGAGAGTTTGTATGTAGTATTTCCCTTCCTTCCCCTTAATTGGTGGTATTATGCCTTTTTAAAGTATTCCGTTGTAAGTGGTTTGGTTAAGGGCAGGACTACGTTTAAGACATTGCAGTGGTACCTCTATAGCGCTTCACTGAAGATGCTATTAGGTCAACACGAAAGCTTCTCCCATTGGCGTAGTTAACCTACCTCTGCGAGAAGCGGTAGCTATATCAATGGGAGAAGCTTGCCTGTCTACGCCGGGGGCTAGGTTGGTATAACTGTGTTGCTCAGGGGGTGGATTTTTCACACCTCTGAACAATGTAGTTATACCGATGTCATTTATAGCGTAGACTTGTCAGGAAGGGAAGTGAGAACAGGTAGTTAGTGTTTTGACACTGACCAAGGCTTTCCTTCCTGTTCGTTGGGGTCCTGTGAGGAATGATAACACTGTTGTTTTGTTTTTCTTGCCCAGGAATGACTCTTATCTTATCTTACCTGAAGAAGAGCTCTGTATGGCTTGAAAACTTCTCTCTTCATCAGCAGAAGTTGGTCCAATAAAAGATACTACCTCACCTGCCTTGTTTCTCTCCCTTAGAAACAATTCCTGATAGATATCTAAAACCCCTTTCAATTAACCTAGTTTGAAGCAGGGTTCTCTTCCTGAATCTGAGGTAACTGAGGTCCAGCCAAGAGGAGTCTTTGATTAAGGGACTTTGCTGCTGAATGTCTTTTCAGGGCTAGTTTATAGAGTTACACATAATCTCTGATTGTGCTGAGTAGCCCACTGTCCACATCCCACTACCAGCAACCAACTCCCCAAACTAACAGGTTTTCGGTCTGGGCATCTCACCATCACCTTTGCAGCAGGTGGGAGGTGAGCATGGAAAATTCTATGGAAATGTCTCTTAAACCCCCAGAGCTCCAGATGAAGCGGTGTCTGGGCAATACACCAGCAAGCCACAGATTGCTGAGCATTTTGTGAAACTAGCTGCTGAATGTTTGTTTACAGTCTGAGCCTGACTCCGAGAAATTACTGACCTTCCTTCCTCCTGGAATTTGAGAAGGCACCCAGGCTCTGGAGAGTAGTGAAGGAGTTGAACAGGTCAGGTAAAAAGTGGTACTTTTAAAACCACAAGTGCTTTCTGGTAAAAATCAAATGGTGAAATATATTCCAGGCTGTCATATACCCATGTCTCTGCCAGGCTCTAGCAAGTGACACTGGTACCAAAACAGCCAGCCTGATTTCAAGGCAGGAGATGGAAAGAAGCCGAGCATAAAATGTAAACTAATGGAAAACCTCAAGTACTTTAGAGGGAGGGGTTAAAATAATATCTGTTCAGCTGCAAAGCCCGCTTTGTCCTAAGAAACACTTTTGTTTCTCTAGAGCTAGGAGCATCCCGGTCTTATGAGAGACTCTAACGTGGCACTCCTGAAGTGCAGGACAGTATTATTAATAGCCTGCCTGTCAGCTAAGGATTTACAAACATTGAAGGGGGGCCATCAATGTAAAAATCACGCTTCAAAGTAAAACTTGTTTGCCGCCTATTGAAGGTGTTGCCTAAAAGAGCCCTGTAACTGGAAGTGGTGATAGAGAGAAAAATATCCAAGCCCCTCCCTCTCACTTACATTCTTCTACATTTGACTGCATTTGCAGAGAGCCAGTTTTGCTGTATAACCCACTAATTACTCAACAGCTTCTTCTGTTGTGAGCTGTTCATACCACAATATATAAAACCACAAATGTTGGCTTGGGGCGTGGGTGGGAAGACTTGTGGGCAGATCTGAAAAGACTTTAAAGATTTTTTTAAAAAAACTGACTAACTTTCAAATTGTCTCTTCTTTCTAACCTCTCCATGAGGGAGGTAAGCACTATAACCTCTTCACAGAAGAAGAAACAGAAGCACAGATTAAGAATCTGACTTTCAGATCACTGCCTCTGTTCTTTCAGGAGCAAACATTGGTGGTTAGATGTCTGTACTCCTGACTAGAAGATGTGCTACTGCCACTCGATGTGAGATAAGGGAAGAGCGAGTGTGGTGTGCTTTCCAAAGGGTGAAGAATCCTGTGTTCCATGCTGGGTTACCATGGCCACCTGAATTTGATTCTGTACTTGCTGCACCAGGAAACAATGTCTGGATGCATCAATTGAACACAGTGTTTGTAGGCTGTTAGCTGTGATAGGATGATAATGTTACAAAGATGACTCGTGATGCTTTCAATGCAGAACAGATCTTATGTCTTCAGAGTACACTGAACTAGAGAATTATGATCTCAGGACGGAATAGCTGGGAAAACTGGTCTGCTGTTGAGGCCTAAACTAATGAGCGTATGTGCATGTCCATGTTATCTGTTTAGTGTATATGTGTGTAATGTGGCCCTGGCATCTTACTGAGTTTTTGATAATCTTTATTCCTTCTGGCCCTTGGAAGTCTGAAGGAACTGAGTTGAGCAGCCTAAGGCAGGGTGTGAAAGGGTGTTTACCTACACAGGGGATGAGATGGTTCATGTGGGCCTGAGAGGTCAATTGGTACACCTGGTTGCAGTTGGAGGGTGGGCCAAACCCAATTAAAGATGAGTCTGAGCTGTGGGCGGTACTGGGTGGTTTCTGTAAAGAGGGGAAACTTAGATTAGAAGTGGACTGCAGGGAAAGATCTCTGTCGTCCTTCTCTGCATTGTAGAATGCAGATGAGCTTCAGGAGGGAGTTTACACCCTGACCCTGATGGAAGATGGCAGAGGTGGGCCCCAGAGAGAGCCAAACTACAGGCAGAAGGCCTGCAGGTAGACTGGAGTTAAGGACCCAGAGAAGGGGCAAGATTCCAGGGAGGTTACCCGTGAGGATCAGCATTCTGTAGAAGGATGGAGAACTGGGGAGCACTGAGAGTCACCTTGTTACCTCTCCCCCACCCCTGCCTCCTGTATGAGTGACATTTGCTTGCGCTTACCTAGGTGTCAGCTCTCTGACACCACCAGCCTGTTAGCCATCCAAGTACTATCCTCTCGGCTATGCCAGTCTGTACTTTGCCATGCAGGTTAACAATAAGTGCATCTGAGTCCTGGAGTCCCTTTGAAGCATTCCCCTTTAGTGTCCAGCCTCTTCTCCACTGAAGATTCACAGAAATACAGGTTCTGTGGTCCCCAAGGGAACAGTGTAAATGCCAGCTTATATAATATAACTCAGGATCAGTTTCTGGCTTAATACTACAGCACTGAGATTGATTTATAGTGAAAACAACAGTAAGTTTATTATTTAAGATTCAAGAGATCATGGAAGCAAAAGGTGTGTGTGTGTGTGTGTATGTATATATATATATATAACAAAATCATAGCACACTTCCTAGAGACTAAATTTAAGAGGCTAATCTCCTACCTAAAGAAGTTTCTTACAATTGGATTTCAGATACCCACTCTGGCAGGGAATTCTTTGGGCGATCTACACTGATATACTGGATTTCCTTTTTTTTTTTTTTTTCCCCCCCCCAAGTTTTACCTGCTAAGTCAACTAAGTTCAGTTATAGTTAGAGCAAATTTGGGGCTTTCTAGCTTTTCATCATTGTGAATGAAATCTGGAATGGCTGCTGAAATCTCTTTAACAGCTTGAAAGGAACCCTCAGGCTATATAAATAATATTGTATATGTTCAGACCATTTTGTAGGCTTCAATGAACTAAGCCTCAAACCCTTAAGTCCCCTGGAAGGTAGGTGAGTATTCTCATTTTACAGAAGTGGAAACTCAAACAGAATGCTGAAGTGACTTTCTCAAGGCCATGCAGTGAATGAGTGGCAGAGCCACAATTAGAATTTGGGACCTCCTGACTCCCAACTTTCTGGTCGTTCCTTCATACCACACATATTGACATATTCCAAATGGAGTTGAAGGTGATTGTAATTTTCTACATTCTGTTGGCTGGTCCTGGATTTTTTGTGTCACTTCTCTTTTGCCTTTGATTTAGAACAAGGATATTGTTTCAAAAACTGATGGCTGGCTTAGCATCCTGCTGCCCCTGAAAGAAAGGGAGATGGGGAAAGTAGAAAGAGACTTTCTCTCTCCATTTCAGCATCTGCAGTGCAAATGCCATAATTTCAAAACCCGCCAAAGTCTTTCTAACAGTTCTTTTAAAGGAAACCCTTGGGGATCACACCATTTCAGTCTCTGAAGATCTTTAATTGACAATGAAAATGAGGCAGTCGTGGGGTATTGCAAATCCTTCCTGCACTGTTGGCTAACCACAATAACAGTTCAAGATGTAAAACACATTGTTTCTGGCTTTCTTTGTTTCTAAGATGAGTTGCCTCCAGTCTCTGTTAGTGAGCTTCCTCTTTGCACTCTATTGATCTGGTGGGGAAATGATGCTGCAATTTTCCTCTGTCTCAAATCTGATGACCATCAGTGCCAGGAATGTTTTTCTTTTCCTCTTCCTTTTTGGAAGGCTCTAGGGCAGATTCAGTGCAGAGATTATTCCACAGGTAGGGGAATGTATATGATAATAACTACACAGCTAGACAGTCCTGCCACTGACCCAACAGCAGCAACCATAGAGTGGATTTCTTCCTTCACATGACTCTGTTGCTTACACCATTGCTTATTTTATTCTCTTCTTTTGGAAGTGCAAGCTTTGTTACACAAGCATAGAATACAAAGGTTGCAGCACATGCTGAGAGTCTTTCAAGAAGGTGCTTGTTCCACTGTCTTTGTGGAGTACCCACGGAGATGAAGCTGTAGTTGGCATGTCTTTGAAGATCAGGGTGACCATGGAAATAACTTGTAGAACAGGGATGAGATGCTCTGCCTGGATAAATACCCACATGCACCATGTTTCTACTATTCCTGTTAGAGATGCTCTCTTTAGCTACTCTAGTATAATCATTTAGGCAGGAGCCTGAGGGAGTTAGATGCCCAGCTTCCATAGGTAATTCCTTTCCTACATAATTCTCTTTCTACCATTCCATGTGGACTGTTTTCCCCCCTTCTCTGGTGTGCTCAGGCAGCCATCCAGGAAGTAAGACTAGATATAAACTCCCCAAAAGCTTCCCCACTCCTTCTGGGGGCAGCCATGGAACCTCTCTACATGCCCGTCCAGTAATAAAGCAAAAAACTTAGCTTGGGTTTAAACTGGGATGGTTTTTTTTAGTTAAGTGCAAAATTCTGTAATGTGGTGTTTCCAACCTGCATCTCAATTCCTGCGTTCACTCCAACATTTCACGGTACAGAAATAGCCAGATCTAGCCTTGGGCCTCTCATTAAAGCCAGTAGGGAACGACTTACCTCTTGTTTGTAGAAGGATCTGTGAAGCACTGGAAGTTCATTTTAGTCATTGCACCTTAAATTATTATAGGGGGAGCCCATTAACAGAACTTGATAGTTATTTTGTCTGTAGGAAGCTCTCCACCCGCCTCCACTCTGGTCCTTGTGTTCCATTCATCTCCTCCATCCTTCCACAATCCTCCTCTAATCTGTGGCAGAGTATGCCCTGGATAAGTGCAGATGGGTTTAACCCTGCATGGGAGCCACATGGATTGGGAAGAAAGATCCTTTTGATGTTGGGGATAGTGGTGTGGCTTGGATATTTTAATGGTACTTGGCCTATTCTTCACTCTTTCCTTGGAGGAGTCAGAGAGACGCTAAATATTTGTAACGAACTGGCGTCTGTGTACACTACTGCCCTCTACTGAATGGAATTTGAATTGCCCACTTATGACATAGGCCCCAGACTGCTCACAAGTTCTTCCCAAGCTCAAGCGGTGTACTTCTGGAGAAGGAGGATCAGAATACTATCCCTTCTGCTATGATGAAGTTCTTGTTGACCAGGGGTGTACAGCATAGTAGCAAAAAATGAACTTATTTTACTCTTGCATCTATAGTTGCTTTTCAAAAAGTGACAAGTGTCTGTCTGTCCTGCCCTTCCTGTCTCTGATTAAGGGCACAAATAAATAACCACGTAGCTTAGTAAAGCATCTTCAACCCAAGCTCATGTGCAGATGCATTATAGGAGTCTTTCACCTCCCCCTGAAACATCCAGTGGTGATCGTTGTAGGACCCAGGATAACACTAGATGGACCAATGATCTATGTTCCTGTGCCAAGTTCCATGGCGCTGAGCAGTTTGGGTGGTGGTGCCTCCTCACAGACCGCAATCAAAACGTTGGCAAGGAATTCCTATTTCTATGGCTGCTCTAGAGTCTGCCAAGTGACAGACGTGATAAACCTGGATATTCTGGCTCCTCTTCCTGTGTAATCTTTGTCTCTCATTCCAAATGGCTCTTCCTTGCTCCCTATATACTGAAGTCTGTATCTTTCTCTCAGTGCCCTGTACTCAGACAGGACACTTGACATGGCTCTTCTGTTTCTTTTAGTAAGCGGTGGATGGAGGGAGTCTTCATTGTTCAGAGGGGTGGGGAAGTTAATTAAGAGCTGCATTCACTTCTTTCTCCTTCAGTTGAAACCAATAACTTTCAGACATCATTAAATCCTGGGCTTTGAGTGGCTCTCTTCTGGGAGGGGTGGTTGTGGAGGGAAGCATACAGCCTAATCAATGGAGTGAGCTTAGCTGTGCTGCAGCAGCAACTCCTTTGTTTAACATGTTTTGATTGGGCTCTAATTACACAGCAGTGCTATGAATGGGCATCTTGCGCAGCACTTCCTAGGAAGGCCTGTATTGCCAGAGAATTGAGCTGATTGGGGGTGGTGGGGAAAGATGTTCTTTGGAACTCATGCTTGCTAGATCTGGCGTGAGTTCAGTTTACCCCTCTCCTATTGGCTTGATAGGGAGTCCAAGCCACTGAGAACTAGTCAAGGTTTGGAGCAGGCCGATTAAAGTTCTTATCCAATATCCTAAACCTTTGAGTGTCCAGCGTCCCCTCTCTCCCTGCCTTCCTGAGATCCCAGTAAGGCATTTTAATATGACTGGATGTTCCTTTTTGCTAGTGCTGACATGTGCCTGACAGTAGAAGAATGAAGGGTCTAGGTGAGAAGGTGTTTCACAGTAGTTCAGTATGTTAATGAGAACTCTGATTATCACGGCTTTAAGAAATGTAAAATGCCAGGTTTTGCAGGAGAGAAGGAGGATGAGTAGCCGGGATCACTTCCAGCAGGGATTGTAGCATTTTGTTTGGGCAGAAACATATGCTGTCCCAAAGTTGTGACTAGCTCTGCACATGTACACGAATAATACCCATCCTCCCACCCCCACAAACTGTATATGTGTGTCTGAGAGGTATGAACAACACGATTCCTACCATGAAAGGTTTCCTCAAGGGTGGATGGATGCATGTATATCCATGCAAGCAAGTACATACTTTTTAATAAAAAAACAGTTGTGTGTATGTATTTTGTGTATACAGTGGCCACTGGTGAAAACTGCTTACATTGTAGCACTTGGACCCGAGTGCTATTCCTCACAACTTTAAAAAAAAAATAAAAAAAAATTCCTGCTCAGACTGGCAATATCCCACAAAAAAGCAAATTATCTCTATCTGCTCTGTATGTATCTGAAATTCATTGTACAGAAGTAACCCTTCAATGTCGCATTCTTCAAGTGTTCTAAGCACTTTGTGTCCATTAATACTTGCCCCTCTCCCCTCCAGAAAGAGACATACAATAAATATTATTTTGCAAATGGAGAATTTGAGACGAAGCAGAAGTCATTTGCCCAGGATTCAGGAGGAGGACACGCTTCTTTGGATTTTTTCATTGCTACTTTTTTTTTTGCCCTGTTAATTTTAAAGTATAAGCAGAACAAGTTTCATGTGCAGCATGACAAATAGATTTAGCATGACCTACTGTGGGTGGGAAGGAGGAGGGAATGAGGGGGAACTTGTACTGAAATCTGCACAGCTTGTTCACTTCAGCTCTTCTTTTTATGTTATGAATCATCCCTCTCTTTATGCGGCGTGCATGTGAGCTAGCTGTCACCATGAGAGCTGCTACCAGCAGAACTGAATCTGGTTACCTGCTTTCTTGGCGTGTATACCTTCATTGAACTAGTAAGACAGTGATTGCTGCACTTGTTTTATGGACTGTTGCATGAAAAAGGAGCAGCGTGGTCCTGAAGGATCACTTTTGTGCAGCCAGCCCTATGATGAGCATGCACAGCATTGCCTGGGGCTCAGAAGAACAGAGTTCAATATCCTTCTGTGCTGCAGAATTCCTGTGTGACCTGGGGCTAGTGACTTACCCTGCCCTCTAGTTTCCCATCTGCAAAATGGGGATAATAGCACTTTCCTGTCTCACAGGGATGTTATGAGGATAAATACATTAAAGATTGGGAGGCATTACCACTATGGTAGTACCTAAACTAGGTAAGTTCTTATGTTGTGAGATTGTAGCGGGAGAAGGTGCTGTGGTGGGCAGAGAGTGTGGACTGTGGTTTTTATACCAAGCAACAACAACAAAAAAAAGAACAAAAAAATCCTATCTTAATGCTAAGCTAATTTCTCCTTCCAGTTTATGCAAAGTACACAAGCCTCCAAACCATATGGTTTCTGTGTGCTAAATGGTGGGTGAAACTGTGCTGCATATGGGACCAGGGAACGTGAGTGTGAAATATGAGCGATCAAAAAAAGGCCGCAGATGCCATTTCCTCTGCTTTTAATTACGATTGAGACACATGGCATTTGTCACAAGTTAATGGCTGTCACGGTTTAGCCAGCTAATGCACAAACTCTTTGGTGTGGTCTAGTGGCTTATTATAATGTTTTGACTTTTTTTTTTTAAAAACAAACCCCCAAATCTTTATTTGGGCCTAAAGAAGGAACATTCGTCTTCCTCCTATAACCTGTCAAGGCTTTTGGAGAGCCTGTAATGGTCTGGGAGCTGTTTGTGTCCTGAAGCAGCTGCTTATCATACCTCTTGCTGACTTCTGCCCTCTGTTAATTTTAGTGCTCTCCACAGAATACCTCTAGCTGAAGGGGGAAGTGAACTTTGTGCACCAGCTTCAATGCACACGTGTGGGGAGCAGATAAAGGAACATCCCTCTGGGTTATTGAATGTGTGACTTTAGCCTGGCCGCTGCCAGTGTGCATGTTTTTCAGCTTTCCTCTTCATAAATGTTTCCAGCTTGACAAATTTCTTTCTAAAGCCAGAACACTTTTGTCTTTGTTGCCGGGGCAGCATGAGTGTAAAGAACCTAAGGAAAAAAGTGGACTGTTTATCTTTAGCTAGGTGACAAGTAGATTTGTAAAATCTAGAAAATAAAACAAGGGATTTTTAAATTTAATTATATGTAATTTAAAAATAAGTAACAGTAATATTTGAAAATGCACAGTGCTCAGACTGGCCAGCTATGTCATAGATGTTGTCCCGGTGCCAAAGAACTTACAATCTAATTTTTTTCACATCTCCAGAAGAGTGAGAGCAACCTATGGAGCAAGGAAGGACAAGAGGAGTTACAGTAACAAGCTCTTCGTTACTCAGTTACAGTGTGTATGGAAGCATTTCAGGACAGTCATTCTGTTGGTGTTTGGTAGCCTGGGGGGGTGTCATTATTCTTTTACAGTGGTTTTCAAACTTTTTTTTCTGGGGACACAGTTGAAGAAAATTGTTGATGCCCACTACCCAACGGAGCTGGGGATGAGGGGTTTGGGGTGTGGGAGGGGCTCAGGGCTGGGGTGCAAGGGTGAGGGCTGTGGGGTGGGGCCAGGAATGAGGGGTTCAGGGTATGGTAAGGGGCTTTGGGCTGGGTCAGAGAGTTGGGGTGCAGGAGGGGGTCAGGGCTCTGGGCTGGGGGTGCAGGCTCTGGGCTGGGGATGAGGGTTTGGGGTGCAGGAAGGGGTTACAGGTTTGGGGGGGCTCAGGGCTGGGGCAGGGGATCGGGGTGTGGGGTTGGGGCGTGGACTTACCTCCAGCAGCTCTTGGTTAGCAGCACAGCCCGCTGCGCCCCGGAAGTGGCCAGCAGCAGGTCTGGCTCCTAGGCGGAGACGCGTTACTCTCGCCCGCAGGCACACCCCCCTCCCCCATTTCCATTGGCCGGGCTGGTGCTTGGGCCGCACGTGGAGCCCTGTGGCCCCCTGCCTAGAAGCCGGACCCGCAGGTGGCCGCTTCCAGGGCGCAGCACAATGTCGAAACAGGTAGGCACTTTTAACGTCCCAGTCGGCGATGCTGACCAGAGCGACCCAGTGCCTGACATGCCGTGACCCAGTACTAGATTGCAACCTGAAGTTTAAAAAACACTGTTCTAGTATATTTCACTTGTTGTAATCAGTATGTTCATTTGCTTGTGCGGCCTCTTGTAGTGGCTTCCAGTAAATCATGCTCCATTATCTTGAGGAGGGACGTGCAAGAGGAACCTCGGAACACCCTTCCTTGATGATCATCATCCCCTAGTCTAGCCGGTGAAATGAACTCGGGTGTGTCTTTTTAAACAATATCTGTCCTTTGCTGTTTCTAGCAGAAACCCAATCTTCCATGAATGATGCCATCATCAAATATTGGTTGCCTAGCAACAGTTGTTTTAAAAAATAAGCATTGCAAAACAAGAACACTGCATGGTTTGACCCTCACTTCCTGCCGCTTCATGGTAATGAGATCTCTGGGCCCATGTGCGGGTGAGAGGGAAGGAGTTAGGAAGACAATCTACAGCTTTATATACTTCCTATAGTACAGGAAAAAACCCAGAGGAACAGGTTTCTCCTTGAGTTTCTGTCACTTGGCAGGAACAGATAGGTTTCCCAGTGGAATAAGTCAGTGTTGCATTCATCCCAGTTGAGAAAACTAGTTTGCTTTAATCTACTGCAATCCTGGTTTATCAGTAGAAAATGTCACTGGTTTTCTACTAGTCTTAATAAGAAGTGCTTGGTCTTCTGCTTGAGTGATGACTGACTGGGGAGAGTATTTTCTGGTACTGAATGACCAATTGGAGCAGTTCAGGAACCCAGGTCATGAACTATGAGAAAAGGCCTGACCTAGGGTATGTCTGTCTATGGCAAATAAACATCCACGGCTGACCTGTGTCGGCTGGCCTAGGCTGCAGGGCTGTAAAATAGTAGTGTGGACGTTTTGGGTTCAGGTTGGAGCGCAGGCTCTGGGACCCCAGAGCTCCAGTCTGAGCCCAAATATGTACATGGCTATTTTACAGCCCGGAAGCCTGAGCCCCATGAGCCTGAGTCAGCTGACACAGGTTGGCCGTGAGTGTTTAATTGCGGTATAGACATATCCTTCGAGTTTATTATTGATAGACTGTGCGCAGGTAAACAAGTGAATGGCGTTTCTTTCCGCAGAAAGGCTAGTGCAGTAAACGCATTCAGTTGCATTAACTTCATGCTTTTGACTATTCGCTTAGGGGGTGTGGAGACAATGTGTTTCATCTGTGAGACGTCATTCAGAGAAGCCATAAGCCTAAAGTGCATGGAAATAATCTTTGTGTGGATGGTCATTAACCAGCTGCCAAAGAAGGCAATGGGACTGCAATTTCTGTGCAGCTTATTTCTTAGCTGTGGGAATTGGTACCATTTGTAGCAGAGACTCTTCTGGGGTCTCTTTGTGGATGGAGACTCTAAAGGACAGAATAATAGACAGTTTCTTCAACTTGTGCAATGGTGATATTTTGAGAGAGCACCAGGGATTCCAGCTGCTTTTGGCATTGTCTTTGGGAAAATAATAGGTCTGTTCTTTTGTTGGATTGCTGGTGATCTTCAGAAGGTCCCTGGGTGTTCTCATGGCTATAATAGTGCAGGGGGATTCTGCTGTTTTTCCTATGATTCTCCACTCCCTCTACTACTGTGGAGGAACTGGTCACCCAGGCCATGTCTCCTGTTTCCTCAAACTATCTATTCCTTGAGAGGAAGAGGAGCTGGGCTGTTACAGAATTTATTTTTGAGGATGTTGAAGATGATAGTATTTTTTGTACTCCAAATTTCACTGGGTTACAGGGCTGCTTTCTTATCCTGCTCTGTGGTACACGGATATTTGCAGAATATGCTGCTGCTGTGGAATAGACTCCAGCTGGAACACTGTAAATATTATCTGCATCAGGAAACCTATAGCTTCCCTGCTGTGGATAGGGAATTTCTGCTCTTTCTGTAACCTCTTCTTGCTGCTTCCTTCCACTTTCCCCAAAGTGTCTTCCTGTGCTTCAGAAGGATCCTGGTCTCTGGATCAAATGTGGGCCTTAGCAAAACCTTTAGACCTACTACCTAGACTCTGTCTGCCAGGTTTTTCCTGGCAAAGACTATACTGGAGAGGAAGGTTTTATTAGGTCTGTTTCCTAGGGTGCATATTAAGGGAGGTATATATTCTGATTCTCCTGATAAGTGAAAAGGGCTGGGTTCAATAGACTTCTACACAGTACACCTGGGCGTGGGGTAAGTCACTTTAGAAAACTGACAAAACAATTTGTTCAAACTCCCACCTAAAATCTTATTCATACCTGAGGTTCCAGGAACTTTGTTTGTTTAAAAACCCTGGTCCCATTCATGGTGGTATCCTTGCCCTCTCAGCAAACACAGCGGTGAGTACCTCACCTGAAACAGCTATTTACTTGGGATAAAACAACATCTGACACTACATTTCATTTGAGGCCCCCCTCCCCCCAAAAAAGTGCCATCTAGCAGACTTCAAGTTGGTATTTGATGGCTGGCATGTTGGGGGCCCTGTGAAACTCTTGCTCCAAACCTTATTTAAAAAAACCTTAAACCTCTTTCAGAAACCTGGTTCATCCCTCCCTCAGTCAGGTTTCACCATGAGTCATTTGCTGTGGTCCCCTCCGTCAACCAGAGTTGGGTGGGCCAGTCTGCCCTTGGCTTTGACCTGCTCCAGACCGCACCTGCCAGTGCACAGCCCAAACAGGTCTGTTACAGTTGGCTCCAGTAGGATGCTAGAGTAAATACCCAATGGAGCCCAAGATTTTGGGTGGACTCCCCCCTGGAATAGGAACTCCGAGCAAGATAAGGCCACTGTTAGAGTCCGTGCTTTCAACTTTGTTCACCTACCCAATCTGAGTCCACTGCCTACAAGATTAGAGTGCTTGACTCGCTCTGTGGTGTATCTTTCATCTATCTGTATATTTGTATATGCTTTTATAGATACCTAATTACATAACAATTGAACAATATTTCTAAGAACAGAACATAAAGAAACTCCATGAACATCCATGAACATTTTCTGAAATTACACTGGAGCACATGATAAATATGCAAATTAAATCTGGCGACAGGTGGGAGCACACCCTTAATTTTCCCATTTCACCTGTAGAGGGAGCCAGAGAGATTTTGTTCTCAGGAAGCTTTGGCAGATACTTACATTTTATGTAGAGTGGACTTTGTACCCACCTAGAATTCAAAATGAGCTCAGATGAATTTCAAAGTAAATCTCTGCTCAGTTTCTTTGGTTTGTTTCAGTGGATTCAGTTGTCTTTCTAAAATGCCTGCAGCAATGACCTTGTGGTGTTTTTGTTTGAATATTTGTTTTTTTGTTTGTTTTTTACCAGTTCTACAGCAGGTCAGACACAGCTCCTCAATCAGGAAGGAGCTTTATCTCTTAGCTAAAACTAGGATTCTTGGATAAAGGGTTGGAGAGGCTCTTCCTTAGGGATCAATTGTTACAATTACATTCTACTAGGGTCATTTCATCCCTGGGGGAAACTTGACGTTTAAGTGAGGCAGACTATCAGTTTCCGCTCTTTGTCAGCACCCATATGTAGAGCCCTGTGTAAAAAATGTGTATCCGCATTCAACCCGTGATCTGCAAACATTGTCTGCAGAGATCTGCATCCACGGATGGAGATATCTGCAGATTTGCAGGGCTCTAAATAGCTCCACAGGTCATTGCGCACTGGTGACCAGTGGTGCCGGAATAGGGTGGTGGTGGTGGGGAGTTCAAGGGCCGGGCAGGACGGTCCCGCAGGCCGGATGTGGCCCACGGGCCATAGTTTGCCCACCTCTGTTCTAACGCATCACTGATGATGTAGTTTCTTCAGCAGCTGGAAACACACGTGTGCCCAAGAATTAACAGGTTACTTAATACTTCTTTAGTGTCTTCTAGTCACCAGTGCTTAACAAACACTAATTAAGACCGTCAGCACTTCTGTGAAGGAGAGATGTGTTACAGATCGGTAAACTGAGACCCTGAGAAATCATGTAGTGTGCCTAAGATCACTTCCCAGCTCTGCCATGCGGGCATTGTGTTAACAGAACTTGAGTTCTGATTCCCGGTCATCTATTAATTATGACCATGCTCCCTATCTGGCTTTTAAAAGTTCTCTTGGCTTCTTCCTTTTAAAGGTGTCCTGTGAATGGTGTGACACTGCATCCCATATTCTTCACAGTGATGATATTATGATATAATTATGGCATAATTATGATGTATTTTATGCAATATGTCATGTGAGGTGTCATTGGAAAAGTTATGATTTGCTGAATATGATTATCCCATTTGTATGCATGTATCATTTTTGTATCTGAAGTTATGAATATTGACTATGTATCTGTATTTCAAATGTAGTTACACCTGGGTAACGCCCACTAGACAAGATGCTTTCAGTCTAGATAGTGGGTGGGGAAGAGCCTGTTCGGGGCAATGGGCCATTGGAAGAAAACAATAGGCCTTAGGAGAAGCTTATCTCCCACCTGGTGAGCCCGCCTGAGAACAAACATTCTGTAAGTAGTGGCTGCAGTGTTATGACTCTACAAGGACATGTGATCAGACCTCATGTCTCTGGACTCCATCTTGGGATGTCAGTATTTTTCCACAGACTGGTCTGGGAACCAAGCTTCGGAACAAAGGGTTTCCTCCATATGCAAAAGCTATATAATAGGGAGGGAGTGATGTTATCTGGTGTTCTACACTCCCCACACAAGAAGACTCCTGGAAACACCTGAGGAACAAAGACTGAACTAGGGGAAGTGCTGGAACCAGGTTAAGGGGATTTCTATCCCGTAAACGAAACACCTGGGGATTCCAAGCTGTAAAGTACATGCAGCTTGCCCCTTAAGAATCTGCAGCCTGCTTGTATCATCTCTTAGGGTGAGAATCTCCTAATTCATATCTAATTTATTTAGTATATTAAGCTTAGTTTGGGTTTTTTGTTGTTTATTTGCTAGGTAATCTGCTTTGATCTGTTTGCTATCACTTACAATCACTTAAAATCTATCTTTTGTAGTTAATAAACTTGTTTTTGCTTTATCTAAACCAGAGAGTTAGAGTGACGTGTATGGGAGTCTAGGGGCAAAGGCTGTTGCATATTCCGCTCCACATTGGGGGAGGGGGTGAACTTTGAGCTTATGCCGTACAGCCCCTGTGCAGAGCAAGATGGTATAATTTTGAGTTTATACTCCAGAGGGTGTGCGTGCCTGGGGAGCTGGGCGTTGCCTTGGCTGTTGCCTTCCTATGCAGAGGCTGGTCAGAGAGCCTGCCTGGAACTGCAGCTGGGTAGGGACCTGTATGAATGCTTGTGAAAGTGTTGGCCGGAGGGCTTTGAAGCTTGTCACAGCAGTACAGTGTGAGAGGGAGCTCAGGCTGGTGGATCGGGGGGCTCAGTGGTCCTCCAGTTCTAGGTGGCACCCTGGGGGGAACCCATCACAAAGGATTTTTAAAAAATGGATTTGTGCCTTCTCTTGCTGCTCCATTACATATAAAGTAGGCCTGAAAAAAACTTTTTTTCTTGATTTGTGTTTTATTTTAGATATGTCAGTGTTGTTGGGGCTGTTCTTTCCTGGTTCTGCGGGGAGCACTCCGCTGGAGTGTTGTAGGATGGGGATTGTAAGCTCTGGCCACTTAATTGAAGGGGCTGGTTGTTGAATTTGTAATATTCTTTCTCCAGAGTGTTCATCAGTCATTGGGGTTACGCACATATTAACAAAACCGGAGCTTTATAGTCTGACTAAAACTTCCTTCCCCTCACCACTGCTCAGCTTTCAAGTTTGACCGAGGTTTGATTAGACCAGGGGATGGCAACCTTTCAGAAGTGGGGTGCCGAGTCTTCATTTATTCACTCTAATTTAAGGTTTCGCATGCCAGTAATACATTTTAACGTTTTTAGAAGGCCTCTTTCTATAAGTCTATAATATATAACTAAACAATTGTTGTATGTAAAGTAAATAAGGGTTTTAAAATGTTTAAGAAGTTTCATTTAAAATTAAATTAAAATGCAGAGCCCCCCGGACCAGTGGCCAGGACCCGGGCAGTGTGAGTGCCACTGAAAATCAGTTCGCGTGCCGCCTTCGGCACACGTGCCATAGGTTGCCTACCCCTGGATTAGATGGTGTGTGATGCTGGTGGTGGGGGAGAAACCTTTCAAGCCGCCTTTACATATTCTAAAGGAGGGGTAGGGATGGGCCAGGAAAGGCACCAATTGAGCTGTCTTTCCCTTGCTAGTTGTTTCAGTATGTTACATTTGGTGCTTGTCTAGGAAGGGTTAATGTGAGGCAGTAATGCAAGTCTGGTGGGGAAAAGACCACAATAGGTGAATGTTGGGGGGCGGGGGTGTGTGTGGATGGAGGAGAGGTAAGGGAGAGGCCACTCTGGCTTCTGCTATAGAGAGTGCCAATTCAGGCTTGTGAGTAAGCTCTCTTCCAAGTGAAAAAAGTAACCTAGTAGACACAGCGGTAGCACCTGCCTGCCCAGACTAAGCATGTAGTGAGCAGGAGGCCCCTACAGCATATTGGAGAACAGCAAATGTGTATTGCCCTTCAGCAGAGTCAAAAGGGGAAGAACATTTCCCAAGAACCTGTTCCCAAGAACAAATAGTTCTACAGTTGCTGATGTGAAAACACAAAACCAAAAAAGGGGTTGGATGAGGGGAATTCTGCTCCGGGACAAATCTCCACCAAACAAAGTGCATCTGGAGCATCTGTAATAACTGCACTTCCTCCTCCCAAAGTGCAATGGCTAAGGTGGCATTGACTTTAAAGGCTCTGTTCCAAAGACTTGTTTGACTGGTTTAGGTTCTTTTGGTGGCGTAGAGTTCCTTCAGTAGAAGGAAGGAAGAGAATGGCTCATTGTTATTATTGGAGTACATCCCAGTGACTTCTAGTACAACTCCTTCTATCCAGCTGAACTAGCCATAAAATAATACTTGAAAGAGCCAGTCTGTAATACAAAGTCCTCTTTGATAGACTGTTATGCCTAAGCAAGGGGCAAATGACTCAATCAACAGGTCAAGCACTATTGTAACTTCATAATACACCCCATGATCATGTTTTATAGGAGTCTCTTTTGTACAGTGTTTGGCTTGGTAAAATACTGACGGGTTGAGGGTAGGGAATTAAATAACACCTCTTATTCCATCCCATCCCTCCTTTCCACTCAAAACCCACCCCCCTTGATCTTTCTCTCTCTTTCACAATTGGAATGGAAGAAAAATATGAAAAGAATAACGTTCTTCTCCTTTAAAATGTGCCCATTGGTATCTGAAGTAATGGAATCATTTATTACAGTTTAAGAAAGTACTTCATGTAGCCTGGATATGGGATCAGTATTTCAGGACGTTACTCTTGTTCATTTCTCTGCTGTCAGTTTTATGTCACCCTCTTTTTCACTACAGCAAAGTTTCAAAGTGCTTTGGAGTTTTATTTAAGGTGCTCTAGAGGCACCATTTTAATGAGAAGAAAAAGAGAAATGCTCCCTCTTATCAGTAGAAGTTTAGTACAATCTGTAAAAAGTCCAACACCTTCCTAGAGGTGAAAACTGGCAAACAGTTCTAGCTGAGCCCCCAAAGGGGAATGACTCTGCTGATGTGCTCTAGCACTTCTAAGCCTGGGTGGGTGGGAGGAACTTTCAGCCTTAAAGGCAGAATTTTATTGGGAATCTAAAACTTTCCAGTAATCTGAAATGTTTTGGTTTTTCCCCCGCCCCCTTCCTTTCAGCTAGATTTACTGTAAACACTAACTAATGACAACAGGATGTTTTGTCTGTTGGGCACCTAGATAAATCATCCCCTTTATTTAAATTCCCCTCTGTAGGGGATGTTAATGATCTCTGCTCAAAAATTGCATGCTGCTTTTTTGTGGCATTAAATGAGTCGGGAAGGTTTTAGAATCTTTGCTGCCAAGTGGAGTTGGTGTTGCTATCTGTTAGTGCTTGAGCCTCATGCTTTAAGAGATTGGGGGTGGAAGTGGGTTCCAAATCCGGTTCAGTTCAGGGAGGGGGACTGAATGCTGCTGTGTGACAGCAGTGGGTGGGGCTGTTTCAGGCACCTGGGCTTGCAGATGGCTCATTTGAAAATGCTGGCATTTGGACATCCTGAGAGGGCTGGCTGGGCATTGAGAATACTTCCACACTAATCCCTTGATGGGGAATACTGGATCCTTTACCTAATTTTCAGGGAGCCATGGTGGGTTGGAAAATGTAAAATCTCTGCTTTTCAGTGCTTGGATTTGGCATCACAGATAGGAGGTTGAGATGGGAATTCAACGTTTTTTGAGGGATACGGGTAGCTAATGCTGGGGATTTAGGATCGGGACAATACGAACACATGACTGCTCTGATAGCAGTCACCAGAAGCATTTGACTGCTGCTGGCATCTCTGTTCATCAGTCCCGAATCATCAGTTTGGGAGGGCAGCCTGAGCAGCTTACACTGTGATTTCCAACTTCTGAGGTTTAGCAGAGACGCTTTCTGTTTGTTTAATCAAAGTAAACGGTTGAGGTCTCTCCTCGGGGTGGGGGATTTCTTCTAATTTGTGGGTGAGAGTGTGAAATCTGATTCTCTTCTGAACTGCACTTGACCCTTGTGTGTCTTTGTCTACCTCATAAAAGTGCTGTCAAAACAATAATAAACCAGAAATACTTGGTGAAGGTAGAAAGTTCCCTGATATGATTAGGAAACCTCAAAGGACTGTTGGGTTATTGAAGGCGGCTGGTATTTCACACTACCTCAGCAGATAGGGATAACAAAAAACAGTTCTTAACTTTCAATAGACACAACCTCTTGTAGCGTGGTCCTTTATGAACCCTAAGCTGTAGAATACAGATCACACAGAGCAGCATTTCACTAGACATGATCCCTGCCTTGAAAAGCAGGTTATCCAACTTGAATTGCATTCCTCCCCACTTCCATGGCAACGGAGCGATCTCCTTGTGAACAGTTGGTAGTTAGCGTGGTCTTCCACTGCTCAGCCCTCCAGTTAGATGACCTCCCAGGGCAATTTGTCATTTCAGGTGGCTTGATTGGAGTCACTAGACCTCCTAAATCCCATGATTAAAGCCTGGTTATTGGTCTATTGACCACACAGTTAATTTCAGGTTTAGTCTCCAGTCTGACTTTATCATGTGGTATTTTCCATTGTATTAAACCTATAGTAAGGGATATTGTGGAGGTGGGCTCTGAGCTCTCGGAATAATATTTTAGTTGGCTAAAAAACTTTATAACCCTTTAGTTTAATATCACCTATGTAAAAATGACCCCAAACTGATTGCTCTGTGATGCTATCATGTGTGTGCAAGCGCGCACACACGCTTGCTTGCTTTCTAATATAATCCACAGCATATGGGAACTCTGGACATAGCTCAGATCAGTCATACTTGCTAAAAATTGAAAACCTCTGTTCTCCCCTCACTTCACCTCCATCCCAGCTCCTTCATTTAGGCTGAGTGTCCAGCCCTTGGGACTGGGAACTGCTCTCTCTACTAGCCATGTGCATTATGGAGCTGCATGCTTGTATCGATGATGACATTGCTTCTGTTGTACTGAAATATGCTGGAGTACAGCTGTAGGGATGATGTACTTCTTCCCCACTCCATTGCCCAGGATTTCATGATAACAAGGTGTGTATTTCTGGTTTGTATTGTAAAGAAAAGCTCAAGAGGCTCAGAGCTTGTCTACACATACAGCACTGCAGCTTCTCCCGTTGGCGTAGTTAATCCACTTTTCTGAGAGGTGGTAGATATGTCGATGGGAGAAGCCGTCCTGTCAACATAGTACTGTCTATACGTGGAGTTAGGTCGATTATAGCTGTGTCACTCAGGGATGTGGATTTTCCAACCCCCTGAACAATGTAATTATACCAACATATGTCTACAGCAGTGGTTCCCAGACTTGTTCCGCTGCTTGTGCAGGGAAAGCCCCGGGCGGGCCGGGCCGGTTTGTGTACCTGCCGCGTCCGCAGGTTTGGCCGATCGCGGCTCCCAGTGGCCGCGGTTCGCTGCTCCAGGCCAATGGGAGCTGCTGGAAGCGGCGCAGGCCGAGGGACATACTGGCCGCCGCTTCCAGCAGCTCCCATTGGCCTGGAGCAGCAAACCACGGCCAGTGGGAGCTGCGATCGGCCGAACCTGCGGACGCGGCAGGTACACAAACTGGCCCGGCCCAACAGGGGCTTTCCCTACACAAGCGGCGGAACAAGTTTGGGAACCCTATGTCTACACAGCAACTAGACACTTGTGGCTGGCCTGTGCTAGCCGACATAGGCCCAGGTTACAGGACTGTTTCATTGCTTTGTAGACTCAGCGCCGGCTCCAGGGTTTTTGCTGCCCCAGGCAGCAAAAAAAAAAAAAAAAAAAAAAAGCCGCGATCGCGATCGCGATCTGCGGCGGCAATTCGGCGGGAGGTCCTTCGCTCCGAGCGGGAGTGAGGGACCCTCCGCCGAATTGCCGCCGAATCGCTGGACGTGCCGCCCCTCTCCCGAGGGGCCGCCCCAAGCACCTGCTTGGTCAGCTGGTGCCTGGAGCCGGCCCTGTGTAGACTTCTGGGCTTGGGCTGTAGCCTGAGGCTGGGACCCTGTAGGCTGGCGGTTCCAGAGCTCAGGTACAGCCTAAGCCCAGAAGTCTATGCAGCAATGAAACAGCCTGAGACCCACGAGCCCGAGTTGGCTGGCACAGGCCAGCTGCAGGTTTTTCTTTCCTGTGTACACATACCCAGTGTCTGGCTCACTCTTGTCTTAGTTGCATTTCATATCTGTTTTGGTGGTAGTCATTAGCAAATGGAGTAATGTCTTTCCTCACCTGCTGTATTTGGGACAGGGGAAGCATCCTAGAAACACTTTCTGACATCCTAGATGACACGTAACGTACACGTGTGTATGAACGATGGGTGGCTTGCTGGGGTAACAGAATCCTGAAGATGGAGATGGGCTGGAGGTGAAGTTCCGATAGAGGTTTTCAAGTCTTACAGTTATGACTGATCTGAGCTATGTGCAGAGATCCCTGTTGCCGTGGATATTGGAGCGCTCCAGAGAGAACTGGGCTGTGTGTAGAGAAGGGGGGGATGGTAGGGAAATGCATGACAGCATGAGTTGGCTCTGTATTTGCAGATTCTGGGAGTTGCTGTGTGACTGTGGTTAGCACTATTTGCAATGACTCGCATGCATTTCTTGTTGACATTACCTGGATGAGGCCGGGTCAAGCATCAGGGTAGGCATCAATGGAAATCCGCTCTCTGAATGTAATCCTGACTGTACCAAAGACATTGAGCAACATGTGGTGTTTTTGTATGATGCCTGATCACGTTGTCTGTGTGTCTTTATTCACAGTGCTGCCACTTTGACATAAAACCCGAGAAAGCGATGCTATGGCAGAGCAATGGCTACTGTAAACACTGTTGTTTCACTTATTACCTTGGTCACATACTTTTTAGCTTGCTGCCTCCTGCCACACACAGATACCCAGGTGGTATTAGTGGGTAGATTCCTTTAGTTCATGATACTGTCCTAGGCTATCACAGACGTGGGATGCAAAGGAGCCATGGTTTCTATTTTGAGGGTATAGAGCACTGCAGCTTAGGGCTCCCCAGAAGTCTGTTTCATTTAATGTGAAATCCCTGTGCATCAAAACCTATTTTTTTTTAAGACTGGAAGTAGCCTTCCTGCTGGGCCAGCTATTAACTAATTAGTGTTAATAACAAACTAATCCAAATGCATAGTTATTGTCTGAGTAATCCGTGTCTTCACTTAGCCTCTGCACATGGTGTCTGGTTTGAAGGCTTCAGCTTTAGAAAAACAACTTTTAAAAACAATTAAAAAAAAAAAAAAAAACCTTATAAGAAACAAAAGTGAATTGCATGGTACTGGAACTGACGAGTGTTCTAGAGTAATAATTACCTTTGGCTCCTTGTCCTGTATATTGTTTACTAACGTTATCTGATATTCAGAAGCAGATTTCTTTTGAATTAACATCCTTCACATTGGTAAACTGACTCAACAAGAGCATGTTGTTTCAATGAAATGTGATTCTAGTCTGCAATCAGAGCAGTATTAGGATAATTTTATCTGGATCATTTCTTGTCTTTCTCTTTCAGGACCTTAAAAAAATCTTCATAGAGCAATTACATTTTCCAGAGCAGAATATAATTGAGCAAAATCTTTTCACTTATTCTTTTCTACAACCGAACATTTATGAATAAACACATACAAACTGAAGAGAAACCAAAGAACATCTCTGGGTCAACTTCCATGAGTTCTTTTTCTTCTTCTTCAAATGGAAGGCTACCTACTGGAAACAGGCAGAGTCTGTTATAACAACAAACCCATCAATAGCTCAAGGTTATAGTGCTACTACAGAGGGTAGGGTTTGATTGGGGTTAAATCTACATGGACAAGGGGAATTGCGTGTTTTGTAGGGGGTTCAAGTTCTGTTGGCTGTCAACAGGTGGTGGGGTGGGGCTAAGCTGCTATTTAATTATTACTTTTATAATAATTTGTTTTAATTTAACTTTTGTATTAATTTGTCAGGGACGCCTTGAGAGCTCTGAACGGTGATTTCTCACTTTTTATTATAAAAATACTATGAAAGGCTCTGAGTTCCCAAAGCGGTGTTCTGGCTGCAAGTCCAGACAGGCACGTTGGTCAGATTAGCACCGGTGTTGGTCATGTCCTCATGTACTTGTGCTGCTATCACTCTTGGGATTAGAAGAATTTTGTAAACTGTAATTGGAGACCCTGATGAAAGGATACAACAGCACTTTGCTCCTAATACATACGTGCATGAAATGCCTGTCTTTCATCCATGCCATATTTTAAGCAATTGAAGACAGTGGAAAATCTCCCATTGACTCAGTGGGCTTTTTGGTTCTCAAGTGAGCTGTGTGTTCTATGTAGAACACAGACCTTGTGCCCACTTCCTCGAATGGGGTTTTACTAATGAACAGCTTGGGAGCAAAAGAGGATTTTACAGCAGGAAAAGCTATATCTTAATTCCTTGCTGCCTTTGATAACATGAGAAATCTTGAATGATTGAAGCTTACAGTTGAGTAAACGTGATCCTGAGGCTAACCCAATAAGACTGTTCGTTGGTGTGTCTTTGTCTAACATGTACATTGGGGAGAGTGGAGGAACCTTGATTCTGAGTTTTGGCATTGTACATCTATCATCGTCTTTAATAGGAGAAGTGTTGATGCCGAGCCTGAAATATACACTCCTGATTTTATTCTCATCATTCCTGTTAAAAAATTTCTCCGAACCTGATCACTTGTAGGCCTGGCACCACGTGACAGAGCAAGAGATGCCATGTCAGTTTAGTTGAACAGAGCACTGCCTGGCATTGACTCTGACTGCTAGGCCAGGGCTGAAATACAGAAGCTGGTGATTCTGGCTTACGTTCCCAAAAGCACCTTTAATACTGAGCTTGACCCTGGTACCAGAGTGGAGTCCTCTACCCACAGAACAGAGGCTTCAGTGGGCCTCAACTCTGCCCAGTCAGGCTTACCTCTATGTGTGACAAGATAGCTCAGCTCCCATGCTGACACCATCTTGTACCACTGGTGCTGTCACCAGGAGTACCAATTTTCAATGGTTTTCTGTACCATGCTTGTTTGTCCATGGGAGTGAGATTGTGAAAGCAGTAACACTAGTTAGTGACTGAACAGCCAGCAGGTGTTCACTCTCCATTTATTCCTAGCTCGGTCTAGTTTGGAACTAGTATGTGAGAACAGTAGCCTTTGTTTCATCATTCCCTAGTCAACTAGTCCCCCAACTACTTGAGGTTTTACCTCTCACTTATCGTTACAATTCCTTAGTGTCCCTGTTTTTCAGTATGCTGAATATATTCCTTCTCCAAGATACTAGCTCATGTCAATGCTGGTAAATCCTCTCAGAATTAAACGAACACCTGCATTGATTCCCAATGCCTGTAGTTTTACTGTCTCTGACAAATCCTTTGTATGACTGTACTGTTCATCTCCACAGTGCACAGCCTGCAGTGCGCCGGAGTTTGGCTGCTAGCAAACATCTTGCCAGACATCAGCAGTTACTTATTGACAAGATTATAGGTTATAAGGAGCCTTGGGGGAGTTCTGCTTTAAAATGATACCAGGATGTGAACAGAAATAAACACAGGGGAAAATGCCAGATATGGCAGTTGGGTGGGGAAGCGGATCAACCTTTTTCTTTTGCTGGGCAAGTCTTTGCTGTATAAAAAAACATCCTTCATGTTAAGGACCATTGTAAGCCAAGCAATCAGAGATGCCCAGCCTGCCCAGATTACAAAATGGGCTATGTCAGGAGACACAGTTATGACACAGTTAAATCATTTGGCCCAGACATTTTACCCCCACTCTTTCTGTGTTTCCATTTCTCCATCTGTAAAATAAAGATAATTTTCCATGCCCACAGGGCAGGTTACAACATTTAATATTTATAAAGTGCTTTGAACTCTTCTGTTACGAGGTCCTGTAGCAGTGCAATAACTTCCCGAATGGTAGAAAAGCTATACAATAATACCCCTTCCTTGCTTTTGCCATCATTTTAAGGTCAGGCTTGACAAAGCCCTGGCTGTGATGATTTAGTTGGGATTAGGTCCTGCTTTGAGCAGGGGGTTGGACTAGATGACCTCCTGAGGTCCCTTCCAACCCTGATATTCTATGATTCTATGATTCTATCATAAGCCACTGAATAGATTGCCTTTTGGGTTAAGAGACCGTGTGATGTAAGTTAAAATCCTCAATGGACACTGATTAAGTAGATGTCTTCCATCTCTAACTGCTATTTATCATCATGAAACAAACACTGCCCCTTGTCATAGCTTCCCACAAACTACTCCCCCTAGGAACGGGGATTATTTCCTTCAGAAAGCTTGACAGGGATGCACGTTTCTACAAATGTAGACAGCTGTATATGCTAAATGTTTTCAAGAAATCTAAGGCCCATCCAGTGCGTGGTATGTGGTTTTCATGTGTGTGATTTTTATATTCTTCTCCTCCTCCTTCTCCTTGTGTCATAAATATAGTCGGAACATTGTAATCTATCCAAATGCAGATCTCTACGCATCTGCTCTGAATTTCTTGAATCATTCTGTTTTCTCCCCACTCCATGTGCCTAAATGAAGATGTTGTACAGCTCATCACACACTTCAGTTCCTCTCCATAAATAACCCCTTTTTATACACCAAATGGGAAAGGCCACAGCAGCATCTAGTTTTGGAAGAGTCACTTGTGAAAATCCTGTTTGATGCCTAGGGGAAAATATTCCACACTTTCTGTGTGAATGCAGAGCAAAGAAGGGAAACTCTCCCCGTCAATGCAGAGATGGGCAATGGTGGTTTAACTTGGATCATAGATGGATTTGTTTGGGCGATGTGGAGGTGGGGAGAGGATAAATACGGACATACTCTCAAAGAGGAAACCTTGAGGTTGTATTGTGAAATCGATGAGCGATGGTATTCTGTGTCCTCTGCTGCCGCTCCCACGACGCTGGGGAGCCCTTATTTCAGGAGTCGGACACTGGGGTGCTAGGGCTGTATAAATGCCAGTAGCTTATTGACTTGTATATACAGACTTATGCGAGGGTTTAGCCTCTTGATGGAATGTTCCACTGTATGGCTCCACCTGGGCTGTTCCCCATCTCCTCTTAAAAACAACGCAGTCCTAAACAAATTGTCAGTATGGCAGACTCCAGGGTGGGTGGGTCCATGCAGGGGTGAGGATTTACTTGTGATGTTGGTGCCAGAACAGTTTCATCTGGCATGGCAGACCTCACACCTGTCTCATTCATGACATAGTGCCCTTGTTCAGTGGATTTATCTGCTGCCATCGGGGTGGCTTTTAGACTCCTAAGGCCAGATTCTCAGCTGTTGTTAAATCGGTGTAGTTCCATTGACTTCAATGGAAATATGTAGATTTGCATCAGCTAAGAACCTGGCCCTTTTTAGCAATGTATTTGGACTGCTGGGAGCGTAAATGCATGCCTTCCTTGGAAGCTTGCGAGGAATAGAAACATGGAAGCAAGGGAATTCAAGCATGTGGGGCAAATCCATCCTGATGCACAAGAGCCATGCAAGCTCCTCCATGATGATTAGACCCCCATATTGGCTACATGGATATCAGTCAGCAGCTGATATATGGGGAACTCTGCACCCTATGGACACTCAGGACAGGGTTTCTGTTCTAGTTCTCTGTAAACTGGTGTCAGGGTGGGGTCATGGGATCTGTGATTTAAACACCTCCCGTGGCCCCAACATCCTGCACAAGTGGCGTGGAAGATGAAGTACCATTTGTGGTGAGCCGTGTTGGCTTCAAGCCATACACTACCTTGTCCCCTTCATAAAGCCAGGTTTCTGGAACTCTGCATGTGGGGGAAGTAGATTATACCCAGGGATGCGAGAAGATTCCTCTCGGAGTCTAAATTAGAGCAGTGCCACTTCTAGTTTGGGACCAGCTGTAGGTGGTCAGTTTTGGCAAGATCTGGTATCCCTTAAGGTTCTATATCAAGTTTCCATCAAGATGTTAGTCAGTTAATGCGCTCAGACATGTACTCCAAAATTCAGAGAAACTTGGAAGTTAAGTGTTTACACTCTCTTCTAGTGCAATCCTAGATTTTTAAAGATGACGGGAGGCTTTCGGGGAAAGGGAGAGCACACAGAGAAGGGGTAGAAAACATAAGTTTGGTGGGTTCAGATTTGATTTAGACTGGATGGAGACTACCATATGCTTGTCCCACTCAAATGAGCAGACCCATCTGAAATTCTAATAGCCTCTTTGGAAAGATGTGGACTTGAGACAATGCAACAGTGGAGATGATGGTGACTGTGCAGTTAAAGCTTTTGTTGTTGCAGCTTGATAGCAGACTATTTGACATCACCTTGTGTCAGGTGGACCAATGTTATCCTTTTTTGTAGAGGGGGAAACAGGCAGAGGCAGTCTGTCATAGCCTGGATTAGCACTCAGGAATTGCTACCTCCCAGTTCTGAGCTCCTGCTACTAGAATGACCTTTTCTATGACTTGCCTCTGAATAAATAGGCCAACTATGAAGTCGTGATTGCGTGCCCGGAAAAGGAAGATGAAGTGTTAGTTTGCAGTGCCTGAGATTCTTCGCAAATTAGGTCCTTTCCTTTCCTGAACTGTAGGAGCCAGCATAGGGCTGTGGGAAATACTCACATCAAACTGGAAACCCACTTGAACTGAGCTGTGGGTTCAAGGTCAGCCTGCCTCTGTCAAACTGTGGCAAGAGGGGTGAGGTTGTTAGTATGGCAAGAAGCTTCTTTTCCCTTTCCAAATCTGCCCCTCCACCACCATCTTTTCTCCCCCCCCCCCCCCCCCCCCCCCCCCCCCTAGGAATTCCAGTTGGGTTATATTCTGCTTTATCTAAAATCCCTCTGCAGGTATAATTGGATACCTTTTTGTTGTGTCCTCCTGTGTGCTCTTCAGAGGTTGCTGCGTTCCACCCTGGAAGTGGGTGCATTTCTCTCTCTGTGTGTGTGTGTGTGTGTGTGTGTGTGTGTGTGTGTGTGTGTGAGAGATGCTGATTATGTTAAATTGAGGGTTAAAATATTATAGGTGAATAATTGTTGAAAGCCTGATTCATTTAGTTACATGTACAAAAGCTTTCAAAATGCCCCAAACAAATCTTTTGTTCTTTCTTTCCAAAAATCCTTACAGACGTGTATGTTTTGGGCCAGCTCCATTTAAAACTTTGCCATTCACTCTTTTCTCCATGGTGCTTCTGAGAACGGAACTAACAGAGACATGTTTACAGGGGCCAGCGTTTTGAAGCGGGCTCAGTCGCTTCGTGATAAGATCTGTGCTGTGTAAACTGCTTTTATGGTTTTTGTTTTTGCTTTTAATAGAAAATGCATATGCAAGTGCTAATAAAAGCTGAACAGGAAGGCCAGAGGGCTTTACTGTGAACTGCACTGGTAAGATGGAGCAGCCAAAGTCCCACTGGCTTGACGGATGTCGAAGCAGGGTCTCAACCTGGGCCTGCACATCCACAGACCATTCAGCCACGTTCATAAGAACATAAGAACGGCCGTACAGGGTCAGATCAATGGTCCATCTAGCCCAGTATCCTGTCTACCGACAGTAGCCAATGCCAGGTGCCCCAGAGGGAGTGAACCTAACAGGCAATGATCAAGTGATCTCTCTCCTGCCATCCATCTCCACCCTCTGACAAACAGAGGCTAGGCAGTTTCAAATGGCAGTTCTCTATTTCTCCCATACATTGGCTCAAGATTCAGCCACTCAGGTGGGATCATCAGATGCATTCTAGAGCAGGGGTTCTCAGGACAAATTTTTTGGTGGCCTCCGAGTGCGTCTACCAACTCTTGCTGGTGGCCGCTCTCCTATTTTTTCCTAAAATGCTTGATTAGCTTTAGGAAAAACAAATAAATATGCACACGTACATGTCCAAATCATTGTAATTTATTTATTGCTAGCTAGTAAGTCTGTTGTACATTTGTTAATATCACTTTTCACAAGTATCACTTTTCACATCAGACTTACTCAGCCCTGGCAAGCCTGGGGACAAATTAAACCCTGGATAGGGGTTGGGGGAGGCAGCAGAGGGTTAGGGGTGACAGGGTGGGTGGGTGGGTGGCCAGGGGAAGCAGTGGGGGGCTGGGGCTGGAGCTTGAAGCCACGTGGCCAGATCCTGAAGTCCTGGGGATGGGGCCCAGGGATAGAGCCCGGGGCGTGCAGCCGGGGCCCAGGGCTGGAAAACAAAGCCCTGTGGCCAGAGCCTGCTGCCCCGCGACACCAGGGCTGAAGCCCAAAGCCTGAGCCCCGCCACCTCTGGGAAGATGGGAAACTCACCAGCTGCCTGGTCCTTCAGTGTTGTGCCCCAGGTGTCTCCAGAAGGGGGCAGAGCCCAACCCCTGCTGGCAGCCCCAGCAACCAAGGCGGTGCATCCAGGAGTAACAGGGAGAGGTTGCTACTTTGCCACTTCACGCCATCACAGCCCAGGAGGCTGTGGCCGCAAGAAAAGCCCCTGGCGGCTACATGCAGCCACGGTGGCTGCATTTGAGAAACGCTGTTCTAGAGTCCTCTGTGTTGGTTCCTATGCTGCTTCAAAGGAGGTACAGTGATTTTGAGGCACTCTTGGTGTTTGTAGGAGAACTGGTTAGAACTGACTGGGTAAATCCCTTCCAAGGAAGACTAGTGACAGGAATGGGAGAGAGCTAGAGCATAAATGCCCTGCAGGAGCGCCACAGCCTCGCACCATTTCTCGGCAAAGGTTTAATAGCGGAGTATTGTTGTGAGGGTTTGTTATTACATCATCAGTTACACTGGTACTTTCGCTCCACAGCTGTAAAGTCTCAAATAAAATGAAACTTCTGATTTAAAAACAAAAATTGTACGGTGGTTTGAGAGAAGGGCAATGAAAATCATTAGCCACGTGGAAAAAGTCTTCTATGGAAAGTAAAGAGAAGGTAGATCTGGAGCTTCTGATCTTCCCTGTCTCAAAGCACAAGAACAGGGACGTGCAGCGGACATTAAAAGGTAGAAAATTCAAAACCAATGAAAGGAAAGACTTCTTTTTCCCCACACGTGTAATTGGACTGTGGAACTCATTGCCAGAGGATGATATTGAAGCCAAAAACTTAGCAAGATTTAAAAAGGGATTGGACATGTACCTTGATAATACAGATATTCAGTTATAATACTTAACGTTAACACACATTGGAAGAACTGTTAAACCTCATCCTTCCAGGTTTAGGAAAACCTCTAAATATAAGGGATTAGGAGGAGATTTAATGTGCTGGAGGAGTGGGGGAGGTTATTTTATATACCTGATGTGAATTTACTTGCACCTTCCTGTGAAGCATCTGTGCTGGCCTGTAGATCTGATCCAGTCTGGCAGTTCCTACATTCCTAAATTGCACTTTTCAAATGAACAAAGGTCATTTTGTGATGTACATTAGCCTTGTTTGTTTGTTTAATAATTTGCAGCAGGTCTCTCAGTCATCAGTGTGGATTAGCAGTTGTCTACTGGGATGATGGTATACACATTTTCAGATGGGGAAACTGAATTATGGAGAAGTTAAGTAACATGCCAAGGGTTGCATGACTAGTCAGTGGCAGGCCCAAAGAATTGAAGTCTAGTTTGCCTGACTCCTAGTTCCCTGATCTAACCTCTAGATATGATGTGTTCCATTACTAACTGTTCTGGGAGGCTTGTAGTATGGTAGTTAGCCCTGGCAATGGGTCAGGCTGTCTTTCCCTTACTTGTTTGAGTAATTGTTATGCAGAACACTCCACTGGTGACTTAGAGTGGGTCTACTTGCACAGCAGTGTGTAGAGTACAGACACTGCATATCCAGCTAGTACAGGTATAAATAGCCATGTAGACAGTAAGGTACTGCTTAGGTTAGTAGAGTAGAGACAGGACAGAACCTTAGGATATGTGCCCAACATGACTTTCTTCATGCCCAAGTAGTGCCTCCCATCTCTTCACTGATGTTTTTTTAGAAGTGTTGTGTCCTGCCCCATTGCCTTCCCCTGCCAGAGCCTTTCACTGTGGTGTATACAGTATCAGTTTAAGGCCTTATCTACACTTGGAGTGGCATATACCTTATGTGCTGCCCCAAGTGTAGACAAGGCCTTAAACTGATACTGTACAGTGCCCAAAAGTAACTCTCTCCTGAACTTAGAATCATAGAATATCAGGGTTGGAAGGGACCTCAGGAGGTCATCTAGTCCAACCGCCTGCTCAAAGCAGGACCTAATCCCAACTAAATCATCACAGCCAGGGCTTTGTCAAGCCTGACTTTAAAAACCTCTAAGGAAGGAGATTCCNGGGTCTTTTCATATGGATTCTGGGTAAAACTTGATGGCCTGTGTTATGCAAGAGTTCAGATTGGATGATCTTTAATAGTGCCTTTTGGCCTTAAAAATCTATGAGTCTGTCAAATACTGCTAAAGAAGTTTTAAAGCTACATCCTGGCATCAGGCTTTTGTCTTATTCCCCAGGGATGGCATTCGGGTTTCCTGTTAATCACAGCTCGATTTACCTCCAGCTTCCATCTGAGAACTCTGCATATGCCCCTCCTCCAAACAAAGAGAATAGTCTTCTGCAGAGAGCAGGACCTTTTGTTACAAATTCTAATTGTTTATAGACTGAGGAAAGACGAAAGAAATTAAGACTGATTAAGCTTCCACCTTCCTTCCTTCCTTTGGAGGTCTATGGGGAAAGGCAGCTGAATCTAGAAGAAACCATTCCCCTAAGTAAAAAAATAAAAGCACAAAACTTGGAAATTAGTTGCTTTTTTGTGTTCTCTCTCTCTCTCTTCCTCCCATCCCCACCTAATAATATGAAGACTGAATCTCTTTGATACAGACCCATCACTAACTTGAAGTTCCTCTTTGTTTCCTTTTGTAGCCAGCTCATAATTCACTTTTGCTTGTAGAGGGAAAGTTTTAAAACTGTGGGTAATTTAAGTTGTAGGCCAAGTAAGTTGAACTGTCCTACTTTGGTCTTTTTATGTCTGACAAGTATTGTGTCCCTTGTGAATAGAGACTTACAAGAGAGAACAATCTGGGCCAAAAGGAGAAAATGCCGCTTGCTTGCTTTAAAATTGGGTTATTTAGTACCTGTCCACACTGAGCACTTAATAAAATATAGACCAAATTGTCAGAGCTGCACACACAAAAATGCTTTCTCAATAGCAAATACGTAACTTGTATATGCAGTGAACATAGTTGTATGCATAGCTTAATATTTCTTTCTGTGCAACTGTGACAGTTGGCTGTTTGCATGCACTGTTACCATGATTACGTGTGGTGCATGCACATATGTGCACCATTGCAACTGCAATCTGAAAATCTGGCCTGTATGCCACTTACATGATTGAAACAAAATAGTCTAAAACCATAAATTGACCAAAAGTTAATTTCAGTAACTCATAAAATGGGCCAAGAGTGACTTTTTTGAGTTTGTTGTGGCATTTACAGCTCTACATGGAAGAATGAAGAAATTCATTCATTCCTGTGTCTGTAAACTACATGCAGGTGTAACTAGGGTGACCAGCTGTCCCGATTTTATAGGGACAGTCCCGATTTTTGGGTCTTTTTCTTATATAGGCTCCTATTACCCCCCACCCCATCCCGATTTTTCACACTTGCTGTCTGGTCACCCTAGGTGTATCTGCTTGTGCAATGTCACTTGCAAGAAAGGACTTGCTAACTTTCATTAGCTCTTAATTGCAAATGGCCCCTGCTTTGGTTCCAAACAGGTGATTCCTGAATCCCGAGAGAAGGCTTCCTTCCTTCCTCCCTCACAGACAGCATCCTTCAGCAGCTAAACTGCTCCTGCTTGTTCTCAGCAGTCAGCTTACTGAGGTCTTGTCAGCAAGTGAAGAGAAGGAAAGAGGCAGAATGACGAGGAATCTTCAGTTCTCCCTCTTCTTGCCCATTCTCGTGGAATTGCTGCCGACTCTTCCTAAGGTGGGGAGAAGAGAGACTGTAGGAAATAAACATAACATGCGTGTGTGTGGGGTGGGGTGTGGGGATGGTGGTCTGTTTCAGTTCACGTTTCATTCTTATAAACCTCTGTTCTGTGCCTGTCTCCTGCGAAAGCAGCCCTGAGCTTCAAAATGACTCTCAGCTCAATGAAAAATCTCTCTCTCTGGCTTCTGCTTGTGTTTCTCTCATAGGTTTTGAGCACACTGTATTTTAAATGTGGAGTCTGCTGCTGAGCTGCAGCCTCCTCTCTACCCACTGCTGCATGGGAGATTATCGTCTCTGTGAGCATAGGCTCATCTGCTAACAAAAGGAAATTTTGCTCTCTTTATGGAAGCTTTTCGAAACAATAAAGAGTCGGACAATTTTTCTGAGTTCATTTGTGGCTCTACAGTGCATTTCATCCAAACAACTCACAGGGATTTACAAAAAGTACCAAGGCCTTGCAACAACTCCCGAAATAAATAACTGGCACTATCAACACTTTGCGGATGGTTAAATGGAAGGTGGTGCACAGAGGAGTCATGGGCCCAAGGTGTCAGAGTTGGGAATACAACCCAGAAATCTTGGTTCCCTGTTCTTGCTGCACAAGGAGATCACTCTCCAGGACTTAGCAAGTTTGTTGTTTTTGGGAAATATAGAATTTTGTCTCTTAAAATGTCAGGGAAATGAGTCATGTCTTGTGGGTTACTCAGTTCTGATCTGCTATTTGAACCCAGTCAATAGTTCTATTCATCCTACAATGGATTTTCTGTCCCTCTGGCAAACATTTTGTCACATTTAATCTTCTTTGTGTGTGAAATAAGGCATTTGATGATTCATTGTCCAAAACACAGTACAACATGCTCTGGCTAGAGCAAAAGATTGACTAGGAACCAAGGTAAAGCCTGGTTCTTATTCCAGTTGAGCACTAACTCATCATGCTGTCTTGGGCAGGTCACTTCATTTTTCTTGTGCCTCAGTCCAGTTGGGAAGCTTTCATTTTCACCACATTCCTACTTTTTACCCAATATGTCTGAGCTCAGCTTTCGTTAGGAAATAAATTGCAGAATAAAAATTGTGTTCTGGGGAAGTGAGGGGGATAAATGAGGGTACATCACAGGTGGGACAGTCATTGCATCCTAGCAAAGCCCTGCTGTGTTTAAATGAAATTAAGACGTGTTTTCAAGAATGTTAAAAAATTGGATGGATTTTTTTAAGCATTAGACAGTGCATCCTTGCTCAAATGCAGGTATTGGACAATGGTTCAGAAAGACTACCTGGGCAGTGATTGCCTCTCCTATTTTCTCTGTGACGGGGTGGAGGGTTCTTGGTGAATCTTCTCAGCTTTATGCACCATCCTCCCAGATGAACTGAACTCTTGGGGGAAGGAACTCTCATTGCGTTAAGTGCTATTCTGCTTTCTGAACACTTTCTGAACACTTTGTGCTGCTGGAGCTCTCAGGTGAAGATAGAGGGAAATGAACTCCTAACACCAGACAGTGCTTGCAATGGACTAGCTGGCCTCATTCAGATCTAGGAGCAAGATCTCTTGGTAAAACTGCCAGAATCACACACACAAACCACTTTAGCCACATAGAAACTTCATAACCAAAACCAATAGGACTGTGGTCTCGATAATGGTCAGATTAAATATAGTCTAATTCTGTAATTTATGAATGTGTGTAATGTAACCAATCCCTATCTGCATACGTAGAGATGCCATAGCTGACAGTGAGATGCCACATACGTGATGTCACAGATGGAACTTGGGACATCCTGTTCCAGGAAAACACAGGCCCCTACCACCTAAACTGAGGGTGGGAGAGAGAGAATCCATTACCTGTAGCATATAAACTCCACCAGAAGCTCACATTCTCTCCTGTAGAGGGGAATGGTGATGCACACGGGCTAGTAAAGTTGTACTGGTACCAGGGACACCAGACTTCCCAAGCTCTTGTTGGCAAAAGTCTCATTTGCTGTAAGCAGGTGTCTTCTCTCAACACCGGTGTATGTGTGACCCACTTATCTTTCTGGTGAGTGCCAGATTTATTTGCAACTTGCCAACTGGTGGTGCTCTGTATGTGCACAGCTTGGCTCATGCAATGACTGTCTCAGGAAGTTCTGTGGCTTTTTTTTTTTTAACACGTGTCACCACTGCCCTCCCAGGAGATGTTATGGAATCTTAAACCTGCTCATGCATTTGTGATTGTCCCCTTGCACTGTCTGTCCGTCCTACAGAGGGTAAGAAAGTGAGCTCAGTGAGAGTCTAGGGCCTTCCACACCTTTTGAGGACTGGGCCTCAGTACTATAGGTTCAACTTCTATATAGTAGCTCTAGGACCAATACTAACAGGAACATGGAGAGGATGTGGACTCCTGAGCTTGAGACAGACAGGAGTATATGGCTTCTTAGCCGGGGCAGTATGGGAGCTCTATAGAGTTAATGCTGAGAGTCTCTGTTCATTTCGTGTCTGTTTCTGTAGAAGTTTATTTCATCTAAACGCAAATTTGTATTGTGTTTTCCTCCTAATTAGCATCAGACTCTTTTTCTACTTCCTTTGCCCAAGGGCTCATTCTGCAGCTTGTGATGTTTGGGACTGTCAATATGTCTCTATAGGTGACATCTGGTTGTAGAGGCTCCACTTTATGTAGCAGACAGCGATGCTTGGGTCTCTGTAGGAGCCACTACAGGAGGTGTAAGACCTTGCATCCCTTTTTGACTCTCCCTCCCCTCTTCTCTTTCCCAGCCCCCTGACCCATTTTGTATTTTGAAGTCTATTAATGTAGGCACCCAAAAGTGTTTCTCCTGTAAAGCTTGTTGGCCCTATAGAATAAATACCAATATTGGTGGGCTCTGTGTCAACAGAGGCAGAACAATCGCCCTTTTCTCATGGCATTTTCTTGTCCTTGCCTGACTGACCTGCTCTAATGGCAAGAAGTTGAAAATAAACATTACTGCCACTCCTCCCCTTTCCAGTCCACCTGCCCCAGCTCTGCACTGTAGCCTTGCTGTCATGGTTTGACATTCAGAAGGAAAAATGACTTTGACCAATAGCAACATTTGATTTACATTTTACTTATACTCTCTCCCTCTGTCTCTGCAGTCTTTATTTGCAACTCCCTGCTATCCAAAACAGGTCAGGTCCTCTTAGAATCATAGAATACTAGGGTTGGAAGAGACCTCAGAAGGTCATCTAGTCCAATCCCCAGCTCAAAGCAGGACCAACACCAACTAAATCATCCCAGCCAGAGCTTTGTCAAGCCAGGCCTTAAAAGCCTTTAAGGATGGAGATTCCACCACCTCCCTAAGTAACCCATTCTGGTGCTTCATCACTTTCCTAGTGACATAGTTTTTCCTAATATCCAACCTAGACCTCCCCCACTGCAGCTTTTGTCCATGATCTTGCAGAATCCCTTGAAAATGCAAAAAATGCATTTGCACAGTCGGGGTCGGACTAAGTATATTTGTCTCTATATAATGTAAAGAGATTAAGAGGGCCTTTTGTCCTGGCAAGAAAGGAATAGATGTATTTCCATCATGCATTTGTAGCTTAGGCCTTCATACTAGAAAAGTACACTAGCTTAACTAGATTGATATATTAGTGGTGCAAATCTGTTATGTAGAGGCACTTAAAGTAGCTTAACTCTTGCTTGCTTTGATTTAACTTGGGGTAGTAAATTGAAACTGGATTTTTAGAAACCCTTCTAATTTGCACATCACATAACCTCTCACCTGCACAGATTGGTAGGTTCTTCCACTTTGTGTGTAAAAGCAGATGCTGTAGTGTGTGGTCCTTTTGTTGCTCTCTCATTGCTTTTATAAAGTCTATTACAGAACACTTATCATAAGGTGTCCTTCCTAAACAAGACTACAGTAGATTTGCCAAATGAACAAAGAACATGTAGTGCTGTAGCATCTCTGCTGTAGTTTTTGTCTGTTTTACTTATTTGCTAATGCACAAAATTCAATCTTCAGTGTGAATAAATGTGATTCTACTGTAAAAGAGAGGTCAATATGTTGAAGAGGTTTCTATAGCAACATTCTGCATCTCTGCCAATTACCTCACATGGCTATTCTGTTTATATTTCCCAGTGAAATATGGCCTTTTAAACTTTACTGTTAAAATGCAATTTCAGACCTTGATCTTAGGCCTGCATGCATATTTGTGACACTTGTTTATTTTTTTTAAAAGATTCTGCAGCCAATATAAATACATGTATCCAAACCTTTTAAAAAAAATATATATATATAGTCATGTTCTGGCAAAGGAGAACCTAGTTCTCACTTCAAATTATATTTTTAATTGACACAGGAGAGACTTTTAAGCAGGCTCATAAAAGGTAGAGTTGGAAAAGACCTGTCAGATTAGCCAGTGCAGAATTGGTGTTCGGCTGTGTGTAACTTCCTTTAGATTTACTAATGTCTATCTTAAAATAAAATGTTGGCACAATAAAATACCCATTCTGACCTCCAAACCCACCATCTACAATTCTATGCTCTTAATGTATGAGGGTCGCATCAAATCCTTGATCAAATAGCTCACTGGTTTGACCTTTGAACTCAAACCATTGGACTTGACCTACTGTTCAACTGAGCTAAAGGTTGTATTAAACTACATGCCTTTTCAGAATTTGCACTGGAGTGTCTCTGCAACCTTGTCTAATCTCCCCCAGGCTATATACAAGCAAACTAAGGCATACCTGTTCCATGTCTGGGAACTCCTTCTCTTTGCCTTTAAGAGCCTACGTGGCTCCTCCCATGCCTGCACTACATCTAGGATCTATCTCCTTGCTTCTTTGCTCTACCAAAGACACAAACCTGGAAGCCCAATTTCTCTTCTCGTCTCACCTTGCTTGACTCAGAGCGTCTGTGCCCCCCCATGCACATACCTGCCCAGACAGTTTGCTGAGTAACCTTCTTTCTTCATTCAAATCTCTCCTCAAGACTGGCTATGTTTAAAACAACAACAACAACAACAAAAACAAAAAAAACACCCCAACAAACAAAAAACAATCTGACTACCCTTCTCCCAAACCCCCTCCCTTCCCCAGTGAAATAAGAAATTATTGAAGTTACTTTCTCTTCTGGGTTCCCCAGGATGTCCTGTCTTAAGAGGCAGACACAGAAAAAGTTTTAAGCTCTTTGGGGAAGAAAGCTGCTGTATTTGTCTTTTACTGCACCATCTACCATGATAAACAGTATTAATGAAGTGCCATGGAGTTTCTTCGAACCTAATACTCTTTATTTTCCATTTGGTACATTTTAATGCTAAACCTCCATCTTTACATATGTATATTCCCTATGCAGCCTTTTAAAAAACAATTCTGCATGTGCATATGTGCTGCAGTGAGAGAAATTCCCATCGGAGGTTGTTGGAGACATTCTCTCTGTTTTTGATATTTTTATCAAGATGATGAATGGAAGGCAGCTCTTGGCAACAGTTTCACTGCAGCACTAAAAATCCCAATGCACTCAGAAGGCCTGGATGAGGAGTTACATAATTAGCAACAAATTGTTTTATTTAATATCAAAGTATCTTGGGGTTAATCTCTGATCTACGCTCACTCTGACCTAGGTGAGCCTGGGTTCATTGAAACAACTAATAACCTCTTGGTTTAGCTGTGCTGGGGAGTCCAAAGAAAGGGCTTTGATATATTTTTAAATCCCCAAAGCAGATTCTGTATTTAATGACTCTGAACCAATTCTTAACATTGACTTTACTGGGGGTGGGTCCAGCCCTGAGAGACCCTTGCCTGTATTATTGCTAGTTAGTGTAGATTCATCTGTGTTTATAACACTGATTTAGGCATGGGGCTATGGATACCAGATTCCCATATGAATTGCTTCATTAGGTCAAAGTTCCCCTGACTTCACTCCTGCAAAGCAGAATATTTACACTCCATCAGTTAATCTGCTTCGTTTAGCTAAATTCTTCCTCTGGCTTGTCAAACCCACTAAGTCATTCCCAGCTGTGGATTCCTCAGAACTTGTCTTCTCTAGCTTGACTTTCTGTCTTGGATCATAAGCTTCTCTGTGTTGGGACAGCCTTAGCATGTTCAGAGCTACGCAGTGCTCAAAAGACTATCAGTGCATAACTAGTCATTAAACGATAGCTTTGCATGGGGAAGGTCCAGTGCATTTGACCACAGACACACACCCCAAACTCCTTCTCCCCCATGCTTTTTGACCATGAATTGAAATGCCCTGGATGTTGTTTGCTGAGAATTCAGTGGCAGTGTATTGCTGATTTTAAAAGCCATAGCACTGCTGTAACTTCAAGCCGTTTAGTCGTCTGATTATAACAGTGTATGGCCTATAGCTACTAGTCAGATTAATCTTCCCTTACTGGTTGAGACTTAAAGGAATTGCTTCCCCTCCCCCTTAGAGAACTAGTCTGTAAGTAAAGCCAGAATCCTAAAGCTCCAGGCTGGGCTTAGCATTCAGCGGGCGACTGGGGGGAGAGAGGGAGTATTAGGGACAGAAGAGTGAGCTACAGGGGTGGGGAAAAAGGCAGGGCTGGGAAAGAGGCAGGGCAGGGACGGGACCTTGGAAGAGACCGGGTGGGGGCAGAACCTCAAGGGTCCAGTTACCAACAGTTAGAAAGGTGGCAACCCTATTACCCAGGCTCAACCACAAGGTAGGAAAGAACTGAATAGGTGGCAAAACTCAAAGGAGTGAATGGGATGCTGCTTACAAGTGACGTGCACAGCCATTTGTGACACCCTTCTTGGCTTTGTGGGCTTTTTATCTGCCAGCCAGAACTACCCCAATGAGCATTAGCTCAATTGAATGGGCAGCAAGAGGCAGGGGGAGCGGCTACATTCCTTAGAGGTGTCGTTTGAGGAGGGGTGGCAGAAGGGCTTTGCTGAAGCTCAGTATGAAAATCTGAAACCCTGTAGGGGGCCCAGCTGGGCACAGGCCTGTAGAGGAGAGCGAAGAAAGCTTCTCTTAAAGCACTACTAACCCTGGCCGTTGGGAGTCCAGCTGGAGGAAGGGAAGAGAGTGAGGGAAAATCTCCTTCCCAGGAGAGATTAGCCCTGGGCCATAAAATGAGATGGAGCAGGGCCCAGGAGACAGCAGCTGCTTAGAAAAGCTCCGATGCTAAGACCAGACAAGGTGGTGGGAGGGGGGCTGCATAGAGGGGGAGGGAGTGTGTGGCAGAGATCAGGTCTAGAAAAGAAGCAGCCGCCAGTTGTCTGTTGATGGATGTTTCTGGTGGGCATTTGGACAGCCAGCTTTCACAGGAGAAGTACTCTCAGCCCCTTTTAAAAAAGGTGTGTGTTTGGTCACAGAGCTGAGTTAAGGCCAAATGGGACCAGGTTGTATCCAAGCTGTGGGCCCTCCAGTATGTTTTGAGGACACTAGGGTAGATTTCCTCCTACTCCTGAGTCCTCGAGTTTGTACCCAAGTAAGGCAGCTCAGCTCACCCCAGCAGGGAGTTGGCCCCTGTTGGTCTGCTCACTGCTCTTTTTGGTCCCTCTCAGATTGTATGAGAATCCCTGTTTACCAGCACTTGCCATAAACAACACTTTAGCCTCCTCAGGTTGGGACCCTTGAGGGTTGCTCATGAGTGCCTCCATTTGGTGGTGCAGATTTCTTTCTGAAAGCGGCCTTGGCTTTGTAATTGTAAAGGAAAGAATTACATGGACTTAACTAGAGAGACGGGCTGGGTGAGTAATTCAGATTCTGACCTTCATCTTGACCATGGCCTGTTAAAGCTCAGCTCTACACTCTACAGCTCAGATGTGCTGCAGTGCCTGATGACGTACCCCTCTGCTCCTTCCCTCCTTGAGTCCTGGGAATTAAGTAATGAGGGTTAAAGAAGAGAACGGCAAGGATTACAGTCTCCCTTTCGAGTTGCCAGGTCAAAGAGAACAAAGGGAAGACGTCATGAGAATTTCCAAGTTGCATCTTTGAGCTCAGCAGAGGAAACTGCTGGAAAGTTAAGGCTTTCACAAAACAGTGATTATGCAGGGAAGAGGAAAAATTCCCAAGCAGCTATTTTCCATTGCTCCCTCCAGCACCTCTGATCTACTTCTTTGATGCTCAGGATCCTTTCTAGGGCAACCACCTCAACTATTCACTCTACAGAACTGCCACAAAATTAAGGCTGTTTGATAAGACTTGCTTTTCAGACTTTGCATCAGCAGGAAGAGGAAGATGAGGTACGAGTATGCAGGCAAACACGTGAATGCCCTTTGGTAATACAGTGGCAGCATTGTGATCAACAAACCATCTGTCTTGCTCCTGTCTATAGCTTTCCCCACAAAACCCCATCAGAAGGACTCTGGTACCCTCTTGTAGGATGGTGCCATGCACTATAAGACATTAGTGTTGTTTTTATCTAGGAGAGACAGTTCCTCCCACTGCCCCATAGCAAAACGTCACTTTCCTGCTCACGCGTGCTCTCTTTCTCTCCCCCCCCCCCCCAATAAATTCTCCTTACATTTTAAACTGTTTAAGGCTGTCTTTTTTTTGTNGCAGGGTATGGAACTCCCCATCCAGATGGGTACAGTATTGTTCACTTTTTGTTTTAAGTGTTATGCTCTTGAGCGGTATTTTGCTTAACTTTAGAAGTGTCTGTAATTCAGTGGTGAATAGTGTGGCTTGTTTAATTTCTAAGCAGTGCTCAGGGATCCCTCAGGCCAAGAGGTGCCCTGTAAACTTAAAAATTCTAGGAAGAAGCTATGGTTGGTACCACTTTAAAGGTCTGAACTTCACTTTTAAGACCAGTGTGGTTAAAATACTCTTCCTCCCAGGGAAAATCCCCTCCTATTCAGATTCTTGCTCCATGAACTGTGCTGTTATGTTAAAACACTTCAGTGACTGCTACTGAAGTCTGAATGGAACAGGGAATATTTTATGCATCAAATCAGATTACTTTAACTTTAGGTTTGGTTCACGCCCATCAGCTTGGGCAGGTGAGGTTGGATGGTATTTATGTAGTGCCTGCTGTGTGGTGGTCTCAAAACATTTTGCGAACACAAATGATTCTAGCTTTAGAAACTCCCCTCTCCCATCCTTCCCCCACCCCTCCCCCGTGAGGTAGGTAAAAAAAGATGATCCCTTTCTTGCAGATAGGGAAACTGAGGCAAAGTGAAATTAAGCGATTTGTCCATATTCCTACTATGCAGTGGCAGAACTGGGAATAGAACTGAGATCTCTTGTCTACTAGTTTCAAAGTACTTCCTTCACAAGACCATAATTCCTAGATGACAACCGCTGACAGTGGAGAATTATGCAGCAGAGTGTTCTCTAGTCCAGCTCTGAGCCTTGGAGTCTCTGGCACAGAGCTACCAATAAAGTCTCTCCTTCCTTGTTTTGGAGCTGGTGGAGATTTAGCTGGCAGGGGTAATGCAGGGGAAATAAAACACCAGTGCAGCAAAATGTTGAAAGCCTTAGTTCATCTTAGCCAATGCCTTTGTTGTAGCGAAGTTGCTAGGAGCCCAGCAGATGTCTGTGGAGGAGACGGACACACACAGGGTTGGGGGGAGGCAGCAGGACCTATAAGCACCCTCAGCAGCCTAGAACCACTGTATCTGCTACTTCCTCTCCGTACTGAGCCTGTTCTACTTACCTGTCTGGGGGTGTGTTTGCTACCTTCCCTTTTCTCTGTTTTGGGTCTCAGATGGCCACCGAATCAGGTAGCTATTAGGTTACAGAATGGGATTTCCAATTCCTTTCTCCACCTTTCTCTCCTGTGGAACCATTTGCAGCCTTGGATGGGGGAGAGCTGTACATAATCCACATTTGGTACAGATTATTTGCATTTGGCATGAAGGGGCTGGTTCCAATATCGTGACTTGTGTTTAAAAATCTAATGGAAAACACTTGTAAAACATTCATGTTTCGCTTGCTGTTTTCGGAACAATGTCCTTCCCTTTTTTTCATCCCCCACTTCCTCAGCGTTCTTCAGGGCACAGAGCTGTGTTTCTATCAAGGATTCCTCAGCTCCTCACGTGCTTTTTTTTTGCCCTCCAGTTCAGGGCCAAGGAGAAGAGATTCCTTTCAGGTGTGGTTAATGCTCTCTCTGGCCCTTACAGAGGCTTACAGTGCAGCAGGGCTTGGTAACATGACTATTACAGCGTGGCCCTATCTAGAGCAGCAAGACCATACCCTGTGATATCACAATCCCCTGAAATAGTAGATGAGCCCTCCATAGGGAAAATTCTTCATCTCCTCTCCAGCCTTCTGGGAAAATTGTAGTGGAGAGCATGTGGGGGAGCCAAACAGGAGAGACCATTCGATATAGGCCATGATGTGTTCAGTGGGAATCTTGGTGCTAAGCAGGGGATCTGCCCCCCCCCCCCCCTTCTGAGAGCTGAACCCCTATGGTCCAACTGCCCACCCCCCTGGACCAGTGCTGACCCCTCAGACTTCCCCCTAGCTTAAACACGCCCTGTCCCAGAACTCCAGCCCTGTGGGCACTCAGGGGCAGCACTGCACAAGATTCTGAAACACCATTGCAATTCACTTAGAGCAGGGGTCTCAAACTCAAATGACCACGAGGGCCACATGAGGACTAGTGCATTGACCCGAGGGCCGCATCACTGACACCCCCCTCGCTGCCTCTGGCCCCGCCCCCACCCCACCCCTTCCATTAGGCCCCACCCCTGCCCCACCTCTTCCCACCCCTTCCCCACCCCATTCCAACCCCTTCCCCGAAGCCACCCCAATGCTGCCCCCAAGGGGTGCAGGAGGTGTGCAGGGTGCGATGGGGGCTCAGGGCAGGGAGTTGGTATGTGGGGTGCAAGAGGGTGAGGGGTGCGGCAGGGGGTGGGGGGGCAGGGTGCAGCAGGTGGCTCGGGGCGGGGAGTGCAGGAGGGGGGCGGGATGGGGCGGGAGGCTCGGGGCAGGGGGTTGGGGCGGAGGGGGCCGCAGGTGACCTAGGGTCGGGAGGGGATGACGGGTGTGGGGTGTGGCGGGTGGCTCAGGGCAGGGAGCTGGTATGTGGGGTGCGAGAGGGTGAGGGGTGGGGCAGGGGTGGGGCCTAATGGAAGGGGTGGGGGGGGGGGCGGGAGGCTGAGGGGGGGGAGGGGGGCTCAGGGTAGGGGGTGGGGGTGCAGGGGGGCGGGGGGGGCAGGGGGTCAGGGTGCAGCAGGTGGCTCAGGGCAGGGAGTGCAGGAGGAGTGTGGGATGGAGCAGGGGGCTCAGGGTAGGGGGTTGGGGTGCAGGAGGGGTGCGGGATGCAGCAGGGGGCTCAGAGCAGGGAGTTGGGGTGCAGGAGGGGTTCAGGGAGCGAGCTCCAGCCCGGCACTGCTTACCTAGAACGGCTCCGGGGTGGCAGCAGCGCGCACCGGGGCCAGGGCAGGCTCCTTGCCTGCCCTGTCCCCACGCGCTGCTCCGTTCCAGGAAGCACCTGGAACCATGTCCCTGCAGCCCCTAGGGGAGGGGCTCAGTGTTCCGTGCGTGCGTGTGCTGCTCTTGCCTCCTCCAGGTACCTCCCACGAAGCTCCCATTGGCCGCAGTTCCCTGTTCCTAGCCAATGGGAGCTGCGGGGGGCAGTGCCTGGAAGGAGGCAATGCAGGAGCCCTCTGCCTCCTTCCCCCTCCCCCCCGGCCTGAAGGGGCTGTGCTGCCGGCTGCTTCAGAGAGCAGCGTGGGGCTCGCAGCGCCACAGGGGCAATCCCGCGGGTAGGCAGAGGAGCGGGGGGGGGGGGACGCGCGGGGAGCGCGGCGGGCCACGGGCCGTGTGTTTGAGATCCCTGATTTAGAGCATGAGAGGGGAGGGGAAAGGGAAGTGGGGATGGATGTTTGAATGTGTATGTGGCTAGGAAGGTTGTTCTGATGGGATTTGGGGCAGAGGAATGCCTAATCCCAAGGGAGATAATCCTGAGTGTGTTTGGACAGCAATAAAATGGAGAGAGAGAGAGGACTGTAATAACTTTACTTCTTAAATGATGGGGGATTTCATTGATTGCGAAAGGGCTTCTATGCCGATACAGTGCATGGTGATGTTATCCAGGCCGTTGTGCAGGCTTCAGCCAGCACTGGCTTGGGCTTCAGAGGTAGCAGTGAAGAGTTCAGCTTTCCTACGTTGCCACAGAAAGCCAGTCAGTCTCTGTGGATGTGTTCTGTGCGTCCAGTTTTCATTAGCAGTTCCCCGTCCACCATCACGCCTTGTTAATGGCTTAATCCATTGTCCCCCTCAACCCACCCCCATATCAACTCCTTGTCACAACACGGACCAGTGTAATGACTCAGGAAGCAGGATTACAGTTGTCTTGTTCTGTGTTTATACAGCACCTAGCACAATGGGGTCCTGGTCCCTGACTGGGGCACCGAAGCACTATGATAATACAAACAATAACTAATAATCTGGAGGAGGACGGGCCGTGGCTAGGACATGCACCTAGGACTTGGAGACCTGCGTTCATTCCCCTGTTCTGTGGCAGACTTCCTGTGTGTGACCTTGGGCAAGTCACTTAACCTCTTTGTTTCTTGGTTCCCCATCTGTAAAATGGAAATAATAGCACTTCCCTATCTCATAGCAGGGTTGAGAATACATACAGTAAAGATTGTGAGGTCTTCAAATACTACAGTGACGGGGCCATATAAGTACCACTGGTAGATAGCTTGGACCTTGAATGACTTCATGACATTCCTCTGGCACTATGGTCCAGTTGAGGCTATGTGATGTCCTCAGAAGAAGCAGGGATTTCTTCTTTTGCAAAGGGAGAAGCCAGTCACCCCATTAGGTCTTGCTGTCTACATTGGATAGATTTGTCCATTAATACTAAAGAAGCTGCAGTAACAACCCCCGTGTTCCAGATGTTGCAGTGTTGTGTTGAGTCAGGACTGTAATGTTTTGCTTTCTAAGGATTATAGTGGCTACAGGCCTTTTATTGGGGGCACTGGTAGAACGGAGGTCTTGGGGTGGCTGATGAAAATTGGACCCAGTTTTATTTGCAAGTGTATGATTTTCTGTTGATGGGTTCTCGTCTCTTTGCCAAGATGATAACTATTAAGACATTCCAAGAAGTACATTTCAGCCTTTCCCATTAGATTTCCCAGCTGCTCTGTTCGTACGTTTTTTGGGTCTTGTAGTGAGTCTCTAGGAATGAAAAGGGGAACAGCTGAGTGGGATTTTAGTGAGGGCTCTGGTAGTGTGTATGAGCTGTTTGCAAGTCTCTAAAGGGTTTTACACAGCCAGATAATCAGCCTTGACAGAGCCAGGAAGGCTTAGACTTCTTAGTTTACAACAGGCAATAATAAATACTTGGAGGGTCTAACAGTCCATTGTGCATTGAATTCCTCTACTTCCAGCTCCCTTCTCAGAGTCCAGAAACTTTCCTCGCTCCCTATTTTAGCTCCTTCTTTAAAACATACAAATGTAATCCTTTAAAATAAACAAGCTGACATGTATGTAACTATACAGGGATCCCTTTCCTTTTTTAAAATGTACCTGTTTATTCCTCCATGGAGTCCATTGGTGAAGCATGGTCTGTGGAGGTCAGAGCAGCAGACCAGGAGTTGGGCGTTCCAGGTTCCATTCCCAAATCGCTCATTGATTCATATGACCATGTCCCAGCTCACTTAGCTTCTGTGTCTGTTTTTTCTCCATCTGTAAAATGGGATAATACTGGCCTACCTCACGGGGGTGTTGCAGGGGTTAGTTAATGGGTGTAAAGTGCACTGAAGTGTGTTATGGCTATAAATCTTTTTAATCAGATTAGCCTAGGAAGGCTTCCTTGAAAGCTCTGTCAATACTGTTCCTGTTCAGTGACTGCCTCTGCATTTATATAGTTTCTTCCCAATGCCTCAGAGGCAGGAATTATGGGAAATTGGGTAAACCAATGCTTTTGGAGTTTGATTTGTCCAAGTATTCATCTATCTTAAGTATTTCTAGGGCGTCCCTCACCATAGTATATAGAATGAGTTTGTGGCAGAGAGGATAATAGAACCCAGCACTCCTTGCTCAGTCCTGTGCTCTAATCACTCACTCATGCTTCCTCCCATAGGTGCCAACTTCTACTGGCGCTGGAGGGTGCTTGTCCCCCCTCTACCCTGGCCCCTCCCCGACTCCACCCCTGCCCCGCCCCCTCCAACCCCCATTCCAAACCCTTCCCCAAAGTCCCTGCCCCAGCCCCGTCTCTTCCCCACCTCCTTCCCTGAGCGCCCCACATTCCTGCTCCTCCCCCCTCCTCCCCGGAGCTTGCTACAGCTGTTTGGTGGCGGCAAGCGCTGGGAGGTAGGCAAAGGATCGAGGATGTGGCGCGCTCAGGGGAGGAGGCAGAGGTGAGGTGGGGCGGGGAGCTTGGCTGCCAGGGGTGCAGAGCACCCACTAATTTTTCCCTGTGGGTGTTCTAGCCCGGAGCATCCATGGAGTTGGCACCTATGCTTCCTCCCATAGGTGATGCCAGCCATATCCCTGCCCTGGCACCTCACCAGCGTTTCCAGCAGCCCTCCCTGCCACTACTGAACATGAGCTGAATGCTGAGGTCAGGCGCACTTCTGCTGGCTAACAAACAGTGCAGTCTCTAGAGGATAGAAATGCTTGCAGATGTCCCTTACGAGCAACGAGAATCTCAGCAGGCTGAGGGATTTGTCCTTCTTTCTGCTCTGGTGGGGTTTGGGGAAGGCCATGTTTACACGCGCTGGTCTCCTTGAGATGCACTGGTCTCATAGTGACTAGCCATTGTGTTGACTGAATAAATGGAGTGTGTGTGTGTGTGTGTGTGTGTGTCTAGCAAATCGGGTTTGTCTCTGAAAAGAAGAAAGCACCTTTTGGATGTCTGTAAGGCTTTCAGGGCAGTTCTGACCTCTGCTAGACTCCTTTCCAAATGTCCCTAGACCAGTGGTCCCCAAACCTTTTCTGTTTCTTCCCCCCTCCCCCCAATTAAATGTAATGGAACTGCTCCCCTTCCTCCTCCCCAGAACTTTGGTCGGGAGCAGGGCTGTGGCTGCGGTTGGGAATGGGGCTGTGGCCAGGGCCCAAGCTGTGGCTGGGGGCAGAATGGGCCTGGGCCCTGCCACGCCCCCATGAACGTTCCTATGTGCTCCCCTAGGGGAGCATGCTCCGCAGTTTGAGGATCACTTCCCTAGACACTTGAAATGCAGCTCCGATTCAGTAGAGCTGCATGCGGATTAGGCCCATAGATCTCCCTGAAAACACAAGAATGGGATTTGCATGTCTAATTCCTCATAGCAAGGCTGCCACCTGCACAGTTTTAAAATGAAACAAAAGAAAAAGCAAGCTGTGTCATGTGCATTTTCCATTGTAGTTTTTGTTGTTTGCTGATCAGAAGCAAGAGTTATCCTCTAAACCATGTCAGTAAACAAAAGTGACTCACTCCTTGAATATTTAAAAATCGTCCTCCAAATAGCCTAGAATCTCAGTTAATTGTAGCACAGTTCACATCCCCCTGGATGGGGGTTGTTACTTCTGAGTGGTGCCCATCCCTTGTGACCCTACCCAGTGCCAATGCCCTATAACAAAGGAGGGGGTGGGGCATTGGAAAGGAGATCCTTCTTGCACTGCATTTACTGCATGGCTCTCTTCTGAAAGTCACTGCAAAGACATGGCCTGGGTTCTAATGGAGGGCAGTTGTGGCCCAGCCTGGCTAATGAGTGCCTCCGAAGTGCTCAGCTCAATGGAAGCTTTCAGTGCTGCTCTGCCCTCTGACCTATTGTTCAAGCTCTCCTCCCTGCTACTGGTTTCCGCATCCTTCTTCCATTCTATGTATAAGGGAAGGAAGACTTAAGGGCTGACAGGCGTTCAGTTCCTTTTGTCCTCTTGGGTATTACATATAGGTTATTGAGCAACCAACTGCAACTCTTTGTGACAGGAAATATAGAAATACTGTGTGTACGTGTTAGATGCTTTTTTCCTTTAGGTTACAGGAAGCATTCAAATGTACCTACAGGCCTGTAACTGGCCAGTTCGGCGTCATTAGCAGTGCCTTGGTTTCTTTTTAGCAGAAATAATAACAGACTCTTGCAGTGAGTCCTTCCTTCACCACCACCTCCTCCCACGTGTTGGATTTCTAGTGATAATTTTTATTTTTCCTTTTAATCTACACATAGAAGCTGCCTTGCCTGATGCTGTGCCCCTAATTCTGTGATTCCAGCCAGGTGCTGAGGCGAAGCTGCTCTTTGGAAGATTTAAAATCTGCCCCGTTTCATGGCAGCTGAGCCTGGGTTTTTTGTAACTAATACAATTTTAAATAACAAGCCGGCTGAAAAGGAAACTTTAGGAGGCTTTTGAGTTCCTAGCTCCTTTAAACTGTCAGCCATAATTTTCTTCTGGCTGACCTGATTTTTGAGAACAAAAGTGGCATCTGGTGAAGAGCCAGGCATGTTTCTGCATTGTCAGAGGAGTTGATTTTTGTCACCCCATCAACCTGGCCAGAAAAATCTGGGGCATTCTGAATCAGGTGGCTTTAACCAGTGTATTTAAGCTTGTGCCCAGCATGACTGGACCTGGGCAGAGGGAATTCTGACCCGCCCGCGGCCCCCACCCCCCCAGTGAAGAAAGCCTTGCAGGCTTTAGTTGGGCTGGAAAGCCTCTGGTTCTGCAGCCAAAACCCATTCTCCTGACTTCTCCAATGCCAGGCCAAGAGCTTCACTGCCTGCTGTTTGCAGGGCTTCCACAGAGACTTTCTGATTCCAAGCGCTGTTTGTTTTTACAGTGTGCAATTGCTTATGGCGTTGGCTTGGAGCAGTCACTCAAAGTGAGTTAGTCTTGGCCCAAGGGATGTATTTCTGGTAGTCTGCTAGGGCCCCAGGCTTCACCCCTTGCTTACCATGGAATTTGGGAAGGGTGCTGAGCCCATGCAGTTGCCTGTGGAGATGATGCATCCCAAACAGCTCACTTTTCTGAGGCAATTAAAACGTTAAAAACCTTCATTTTGCATTTAATGACACTGTTTTTGAAGCTTCCATTGTTTGTTTCCCAGTTGCATAGCAATGATCCTCCTCCTCACCCCCTACCCACCTCTCTATATAGCACAGTCACTTTGCTCTCCCAGCCAGAAACCCTCATTTAAAGCGGCTTTTATTTAGTTTTTTAAAGTTTCCACTGGTATCCGTAATCTCTTTAAAGTTTTAAATTTCTTGGAAAGGTCAAGAAAATCCTCCTCCTTGCCCCTTCCCATCTAAGTTGCTGGGTTACACTTGGCTCATGATCGCATGGGCAGAGAGTGGACAGGGGAGGGAGAGAAGAACATTCCAACTTTCCTGGAGACTTTGTTTTGCCGGTGATGGCCTTGCCATTGGGACAGTCCATCGTTGCTTGGGAGCTGACGTGTTGTGGTGTGGTATGGAGACATGGCCTAGTTACATGAGTTGATACCCGATTTGGGTTTGTTTTCATGCACAGACAATAAACATGAACAGATCCTAAGAGGAAAGAATAGTTAGTAACTTTAATCATACAAAGTAATCCTGCTCCATGCTTTTCTAGCTCCTTCCAAAGGACTCTGCTGATGCATGTTTTAGGACAGGTCTACACCTAAAATGCTGCAGCAGTACCGCTTCAGTGAAGATGCTCCCATGCTGACGGGTGAGCTCCTCCTGTTGATGTAGTTAATCCGCCTCCCTAAGACGCGGTAGCTATGTTGATGGGAGAAGCCCTCCTGTCAACATAGCTCTGTCTAACGGGGGGTTAGGTCGGTATAACTGCGTTGCCCAGAGCTGTGGGGTTTTTTCACAGGTTTTTGGAGCAGGCTTAAGAAGCACAGTGACTAAAATGCCAGCAGGTGCTGGAGCCTTGCCTGCATTAGGGGTCCCATTGCTGCTACCACCCGTCAAGATGAGCAAAGATTAGAAATGTTAAGGAGAAAATCTAATGTAAACTTAAGCCAGGTAATTTGTGGCCGAGCTGGGAGTAGAAGGCAGGCACCTGCTGTGAATCCGGTCTAAACCATGATCGTTCTGCTTGATGGGAGAAAGACAATGACTTGTGTTTACTAGGAACCTCTTAAAATTAACCCTTTCAAATACTTTATAGGCGATTGAGCAGAATAAGAGGCTGCATCTGCAAACAGGGTTCAAGCTCTTGGTTGGACAGCTTGGGCTTTCAACTCTGCCTCTCCTGTGGCTACTTCCATGTTATGATGGGTTCCCCCCAGGGTGCCACCTGGAACTGGGGTACCACCAAGCCCTCTGACCCACCAGCCTGGGCTCCCTCTCACACTGTACTGCTGTGACAAGCTACAAAGCCCTCCAGCCTGCACTTTCACCAGCATTTACACAGGTAGGGACACACCCAGATGCAGTTACAAGCAGGCTCTCTGACCAGCTCCTGCATGGGAAAGCTACTCCCAGCTCCTCGGGCACATACCCCCTCTGGAGTATAAACCCAAAATTATACCGTCTTGTGCTGCACAGGGAACTGTACAGCGTAAGTCCATAAAATTTGCCTCCTCCCTCAATGTGGGGAGGAATATGCAACAGCTTTTTGCCCGAGAGTTATGATTCCCACACACTGGTTTAGATTAAGCAAAAACAAGTTTATTAACTACAAAAGATAGATTTTAAGTGATTATAAGTGATGGCAAGCAGATCAAAGCAGATTACCCAGCAAATAAACAAAAAATGCAAACTAAGCTTAATATACTAAATAGATTGGATATGAATAGCAGATTTTCACCCTAAAAGATGATACAAGCAGGCTGCAGATTCTTAAGGGGCAAGCTGCACTTGCTTTACAGCTTGGAATCCCCAGGTGTTTCGTTTCACAGGCTAAAAATCCCTTTAGCCTGGGTCCAGCACTTCCCCCAGTTCAGTCTTTGTTCCTCAGGTGTTTCCAGGAGTCTTCTTGTGTAGGGAGAGAAGAACACCAGATGATGTCACTGCCTGCCTTGCATAGCTTTTCAATAGGGCGGGAACCCTTTGTTCCCAAAGCTTGGTTCCCAGACTGGTCTGTGGAAAAACACTGACATCCCAAGATGGAGTCTAGAGACACGTGGTCTCATCACATATCCTTGTAGAGTCATAGCAGCCATCACTCACAGGCTGTTTGGAGCGTTCACAGGAAGTCTCACGATGTGGGAGATAAGTTTCTCCTAAGGCCTATTGTTTTTTCCTAATGGTCCATTGCACTGAATAGGCTCTTCTCCACCCACTATCTAGACTGAAAGCATCTCGTCTAGTGGGTGTTACCCAGGTGTAACTACATTTGAAATACAGATTTATATAGTCAATATTCATAACTTCAGATACAAAAAGGATACATGCATACAAATAGGACAACCATATTCAGCAAATCATAACTTTTCCAATGACACCTCACATGACTTATCTTGCATAAAATACATCATAACTATGTCATAATCTTATCATAATATCACTATGAAGAATATGGGCTGCAGTGTTACACATGTCCCTTTATTACCTGCCAGGTGCAGGACAAGGTGGGAGATGGGGAGATAAATTGCTGCCCTAGTTGCCAAGCAAGGAGCTTGCAACGCTATTATGGAGGCAGCTACTCCTGTAGTATTGTAAAAGGGAAGTAGAGGATGAATCCAAGCCGTTAGCTTTTCAGGTCAGAGAGCAAGACCGCTTTGATGATTAAGGGGAATAGCTCTCTTTGTAATTAATTTTTAAATGTTCAAAAGTGACCACTGTCTGAATTGGGGTGCCTGTTTGGAGTGTGTGAGGACTAAGTTAGTTCAGTTAGAGGAACCCTGCCATCATTCCCATTTCCTCCACACCCCTTACCCCCAGTCAGGGCCGGCTCCAGGGTTATTGCCGCCCCAAGCAGGAAAAAAAAAAAAAAAAAAAAAAAAGCCGCGATCGCGATCTGCGGCACTTCGGCACCACCGCCGCCGCTTCAGTTTTCAGCGGCAATTTGGCGGCTAGTACGCTCCGAGAGGGAGTGAGGGACCCCCGCCGAATTGCCCCGAAGAGCCGGGTGTGCCGCCCCTCTCCGTTGGCCGCCCCAAGCACCTGCTTGCTGGGCTGGTGCCTGGAGCCGGCCCTGCCCCCAGTATTGAATGTGTCAGAGCAAAATTCCAGGAAGGAAGCACTTTCACATTGCAGAGGTTCACTATTGCCAACCCAGTGTTTGAAAACATGAATCCATCTCCCTAAATTATGAGTTAAAAAATAAACAACTCAGCATTATTTTTATGTGCCTTTTAGTTGCTGAGTCTGTAAGGTGCACTCAGATCACCTTTTCAAGACTTCTCCACAACTGTAAAGGCAAGAAACGTCTTTTTTTTTTTTTAATGAAAGCTGAGAGATTCTCACGATCACATGACTCCAGAAGTTGGAGGTTTAAGAAAACGAGCTATTTATTGTGAGACTCGTGATATAGTTGAGAGCTGTCAACAATGAATATTAAAAATAAATGAAAAATTCAATTGTCAACCAATAGTGATTGCTTATTCCAAACTTAGAAACTAGATTCAAGTATTAAAGTGGGGAAACCCATTTTAGTTCTGCTTTAAATACAAAATGGTGTTTGGATTTGGCACTCCGAGATCCTTACTAGAGCTGGTGCAGAGAAGGCTTCTGCCCTCCAGAGTGCTGCCAGTGTGCCTCAATTCCTGACCCTCAGCAACACTTGTCGTTCTATCCTGGAAGTTTCTTTCTACAGGTTCAACTTGCATGGTGTGTTTGTGATCTGACTGGCTGGGGCAGAAGGAGGGAACCACCAAAGCTTGTAAGCTAAGGCAGGTTTTCAAACCCTGTTTCCAGCATGGTGGGAAAAATTTGTCTCTCTCCAAATGTCTCCATACTGCCTGGCATTAAAGTGTTCCTAATTAGATTGGAAAGGGGAGAAAAAGCTTGATTTATACAGCACCACTTCTTTCCTTGCAGTGAAGCATTGGGGCTGTGTATGCCTTCAGCCTTTTGTGAGAAGAGCACTTCTGCTAGTGTCCCTCAGCCCTTCTTATGAAGCTTCAACAGGCAAAGTATCCCTGGGCCGTTTCACTTCCTTGTTACTAAATAATTATAATTAGTATTAGCATTGCTGCTATAGCATATACAGATCTTCTCTTCTGTGACCAGGGGGCCACACTGAGGTCACTCAATCAGGGCAAACTGCAAAGAATGGGGCAGACAATCCCCAAAGCTGGTGGATGTTCCAATACTTAGATTTACCAAACCAGCACAAAACAGCTTCTACAATATCTTACTGGTTGCACAGAAGCCAAAACACAGTTCCCTTCTAGCAACCCAGCCGTGGGCTTCCACCCAGACACCCAAGTCAAATATGATGAAGATTACTGAAAATCTTATCATATAAGAAAGTTCTGCCAATTCCAAAGGATCGGACACATTACCTCCCAGGTTAATGAATATTTCATCTTACCCAAATACACGCATACAGCCAATTCTTATGAACTAAACTAAAATTTATTAAAGAAAAGACAAGATCAGTATACATACAGACATGAGTACAGTTCTGAGATCAGTTTCATAGTAGAGATGGTGAGCTTTGGAGTTGCAAAGAGTTCTTAGATTCAGTTCAATGTTTATATCCAGGCTGATCCAGATGGGACTGGAGATTCCAGTCTTTCGACTCAAGCTTCCCGTGTATAAAGCATCAAGTAGACCTGAGATGAAAAGGATCAGGACCCAAGAGATCTTTATACAGTTCCAGGACTTCTCTTGACAGCACAGAGTCCTTAGGGGAACAATAGGCAATCATGGAGACTTTGAAATAGACCTATTTCCTAAGCATCACCGGTAATTAGCTACATGGATTAACATAAGGCAATTGCCTGTTTTCCACCATTCGCAGGTGATTTGCTATACATTTCAAAGAGAGATCAATACAGTGATATCACTATAGTTACAATTCATTTAAATGTTAAGGTCTCCTTTTGATCTCTGAATTAGCAGAATACAGCATAGACAGGAACTATTTGATTACATTGTCAGCCTCTAGCAATATATATGTAAACACACAAAATCACAAACATTATTTATGTACCAGTATGTCCCTAAAGGTTGAATTTGGGTCATTTATCCTGCATTTAGCCTTTCTGGCCATGTGTCACACCTTCTCATGCCTAATTTTGATGCTGTACGGCTGTTTGCTATAGCTGTTAGCCTTGTGCCCTGTGGTTATAAACCAGCTGTCTAACTGTCTTGGAAGAAGGACAAGTGGAAAAGCACTTAGCTGGTAGGGGATGATCTCTTATTGCTCATTCATTAGAATGCAGAGTCTTTAGTTTGCAACTTGGCTTAAAAACTTCATGCTGTAAATCTGCTCAGACTGCCAGCTTTTCATTAGACCCCCCCCATACACTCCAGCTGTCAATGGTTCTCCAGGAAAGAGCTTATTTGAACCACACCCCTATGGTCCACCACCATGGTAGTGCCTGCAGATGCTCCTAATATTTGAAGGGGAGAGGGTGATCGGAGCTGGGTTATAACTAGGAGCAAAGGGCTTGACTACACTGGCAAGTTACAGCGCAATAAAGCCGCCCACAGCGCTGTAACTCACTCCCCGTCCACACTGGCAAGGCACGTACAGCGCTGTATCTCCGCAGATACAGCGCTGCTTGTACTCCTCCCCCCCCAGAGGAATAAGGAGTATTGCGCTGCCGCTGCTGCACTGCAGCACCAGTGTAGCCGCCCAATGCGCACTGATTGGCCTCCAGAAGTATTCGGCAGTATCCCACAATGCCTGTTCTAGCCACTCTGGTCATCAGTTCGAACTCTACTGCCCTGGCCTCAGGTGACCAACCGTCAGACCCACCCTTTATATTCCCCGGGAATTTGAAAAATCCCCTTCCTGTTTGCTCAGCCAGCCAGGTGTGGAGTGCTATCAGCGAATCTTTCCAGGTGACCATGCCTCCACGCGCCAGGCGAGCCCCAGCATGGAGCAATGGCGAGTTGCTGGACCTCATCAGTGTTTGGGGGGAGGAAGCTGTCCAGTCCCAGCTGCGCTCCAGCCGTAGGAATTACGATACCTACGGGCAGATATCAAGGGCCATGATTGAAAGGGGCCATGACCGGGACGCTCTGCAGTGCAGGATTAAGGTGAAGGAGCTGCGGAATGCCTACCGCAAAGCCCGCGAGGCAAACAGCCGCTCGGGTGCTCCCCCCACGACCTGCAGATTCTATAAAGAGCTGGATGAGATACTTGGGGGTGACCCCTCCTCCATGCCGAGCACCACCATGGACACTTCAGAGCGGGTGGTGGAGGAGGAGGACGAGGAGGAAACCGGGAGTCAGGGTGCTGGGGCGGTTGGAGACACCCCGGACTACCTGGGTCCATGCAGCCAGGAGCTCTTCTCGAGCCCGGAGGAAGCTAGCCAGTCGCAGCAGCCGGTACTTGGTGGAGGACAAACTGGTGGAGGACAAACTGAAGAGCGTGTTCCCGGTAAGCGCTTTATTTTTTGGGAAGGAAGATTTTCGGGAGAGGAGGGTTAGGGCTGCATGCATGCCTAGATGTGGAATAGCGCATTGATGTGGTCTATCACTTCGCGGTAATCGGCCGCGGTAATCTCTTCGAAAGTCTCATCCAGAATGTGGGCAATGCGCTTGCGCAGGTTTCTTGGGAGAGCCACCGTGGTCCTTGTCCCAGTCAGGCTAACGTGTCCGCGCCACTGTGCCGCGAGGGGCGGGGGGACCATTGCTGCACACAGTGAAGCTGCATATGGGCCAGGGCGGAAGCCGCATTGCAATAGAAGACCCTCCCTTGCTTCCCAGGTCACCCTCAGCAGTGAGATATCTTCCAGGACGAACTCCTGTGGAAAATTTTGGGACAGTGTTCAGTGTAGGTGCCCCCTGCAGCTGTTGGCTCTCCCCAAGGCACAGAAACCCAGAAGACAGTACAGCCCAGAAACAATCAGTCCCCCTTACTCACCATTTTGGGGCTCCCGTGGGTTATGTCCGCTCTCTTTGGGACAGGAAAATTATGCTATTGTGTACACTGTGTGTGCCCTCCTCAAGTGCGGGGGAATGATTACTCTGTCTGGTTTAAACAATGCTGCCTCTGTTAAGTGTTGCATTTTGCCTTTGCAGATGCAACCTTGAGACCTCAGCCGTCCGTGTTTACACCTGCTCAAAGACTGCAAAGACTCCGGAGGAGACCGCGGAAAAGCAAGGAAGACATGCTGCACCAAGTCATGCAGCAGTCTGTTAAAGAAAATCAAAAAGCCCAGGAGTGGAGGGAGAGAGCGCAGGAGTGGAGGGAGACAGAAAGCAGGATCCGCCAGGAAAACTCATCGCACCGGCGGCAGGCCACGCAGCACCGGCAGCAAAGCACGGATAGGCTGATAACCATCATGGAGCGCCAAGCAGACTCTATCCAGGAGCTCGTAGCCATGCAGGCGGAGCACTACCGCGCCCGCACCCCCATGCAGCCCTTGCCCCAAAACTCGTTACCTTGTGCCCCCATGTCCCCTCCAACCCACTTTCCCCAACGTGCGGGTTCTTACCGCCAACTGCTGCCTCCAACACCGGTATCTTCACCACCCAGCTCTGAAAACTACGAGCCTTACCCCCTGCACTCAACCCCCATCACCATGCAGTATAGACATCATGAAGTGCAGCACTCAATGCAAAGCAGTGGAGACAGGACATACGCAGATCTCTGATTGTACCATTCCCCATCCCAACCCCACCCCACCCCATTGCCCTTTCTTGATTCCCAAACAGTTGTTTCTTTCAATAAATTTATTTTCTTTTCAATAAATGGATATTTTGGTTTTGAAAACATTCTTTATTATTGCATAAAGTAAAAGATCCATTAGGCCAGGAACCAGGCACTGCAAATCAGTGAAGCAAACACAGATTCCTACCAACATTGTAACCACAGGGCACCAGACATTACTGCTGGCTTTCAGCCTCAAATTGCTCCCTCAAGGCATCCCTAATCCTAGCAGCCCCGTGCTGGTCCCGTCTAGTAGCCCTGCTCTCTGGCTGTGCAAATTCAGCCTCCAGGTGTTGAACATCGGAGGTCCATGCCTGCCTGAATATTTCACCCCTCCCTTCACAAATATTATGGAGGGTACAGCACGCGGATATAACCGCGGGGATGCTGTTTTCTGCCAAGTCCAGCTTCCCATACAGAGATCGCCAGCGGCCCTTTAAACGGCCAAAAGCACACTCCACAGTCATTCGGCACCGGCTCAGCCTGTAGTTGAACCGTTCCTTGCTACTGTCAAGGCACCCTGTGTAGGGTTTCATGAGCCACGGCATTAGCGGGTAAGCGGGGTCTCCAAGGATCACAATGGGCATTTCGACTTCCCCTACTGTGATCTTCCTATCGGGGAAAAAAGTCCCGGCCTCCAGCTTCCTGAACACGCCAGTGTTCCGAAAGATGCGTGCATCATGCACCTTTCCGGGCCACCCTGTATTAATGTCAATGAAACGCCCACGGTGATCCACTACCGCCTGGAGTACCATAGAGAAATACCCCTTCCGATTAACGTACTCGGAGGCTAGGTGCTCCGGGGCCAGAATAGGAATATGCGTCCCATCTATTGCCCCTCCACAGTTAGGGAAACCCATTTGTGCAAAGCCATCCACAATGTCCTGCACGTTACCCGGAGTCACGGTTCTTCTGAGCAGGATTTTATTAATGGCCCTGCAAACTTGCATCAGCACGATTCCAACGGTCGACTTTCCCACTCCAAACTGGTTCGCGACCGATCGGTAGCTGTCTGGAGTTGCCAGCTTCCAGATTGCAATAGCCACCCGCTTCTCCACCGGCATGGCGGCTCTCAATCTCGTGTCCTTGCGCCGCAGGGTGGGGGCGAGCTCCTCACACAGTCCCATGAAAGTGGCTTTTCTCATCCGAAAGTTCTGCAGCCACTGCTCGTCATCCCAGACTTGCATGACGATGTGATCCCACCACTCAGTGCTTGTTTCCCGAGCCCAGAAGCGGCGTTCCACGGTGCTGAGCATGTCCGTGAATGAGACAAGCAATTTCGTGTCGTACGCGTTACGTGACTCGCTATCATCATCGGAATCCTCGTCGGACTCCTCACTGTCACTTCGGATCCTAAGGAATAGCTCGACTGCTAAACGTGACGCGAAGGCGAGACTTGTCAGCATACTCCTCAGCAGTTCGGGCTCCATTTCCCGCAGACCGGAACGGAACACACAGATCATGCTGCACAATAACCGTTGAAAGATGGCGCCAAATGTGGATGGAAACACAGGGATTGCTGGGATGTGAAGCGATGCATCACGGGGGGTTGGGACAGGACCCAGAATGCCCCGCCCCCCCCCCCGGCCCTCTTCCCACAAGCCACAGCGCCAAAATGGGAAGAGGTGCTCTGTGGGATAGCTGTCCATAATGCGCTGCTCCCAATGCCGCTGCAAGTGCCGCAGATGTGGCCACGACAGTGCGCTGTCAGCTGTCAGTGTGGACAGACTGCAGCGCTTTCCCTATTCAGCTGTACGAAGGCAGGTTTAACTCACAGCGCTGTACATCTGCCAGTGTAGCCAAGCCCAAAGGGATGAAATTAGGAAAGAACTGAAAGCCAATAATCAGGAAAAGCTTCGCAGTGAAATGTTAGGCTATGAGATAATTTCCCAAGAGAAGTGGTGGAAGTTCCATTGATTGAGTCATCTGAAACTGGATTAGACAAAAAGGAGTACTTGTGGCACCTTAGAGACTAACAAATTTATTTGAGCATAAGCTTTCGTGGGCTACAGCCCACTTCGTTGGATGCATAGAATGGAACATATAGTAAGGAGATATATGTACACATACAGAGAACATGAAAAGGTGGGAGTTACCCTACCAACTCTAAGAGGCTAATTAATTAAGATGAGCCATTATCAGCAGGAGAGAAAAAACTTTTGTAGTGATAATCAAGATGGCCAATTTCAGACAGTTTGACAAGAAGGTGTGAGGATACTTAACATGGGGATATAGATTCAATGTGTGTAATGGCTCAGCCATTCCCAGTCTCTATTCAAGCCTAAATTGATGGTATCTACAAAGCACTGGGATAGTGCAGGATTCTTCCATACATATCTCAGGGATGGGCAGAATGACTTAATTAGGTCTCTTTCCCATCTCTAAATTGTGTTCTAAGGAGGGATACCTGCCTGGTATGGACTCTTGCTGTGGTTCCTTCTAGAATGTGGCCAGGCCAGAGACAGCAATGATGTCCCTGGTTAAAAAGTGGGGCTTTTCATTTATTTTATCAAAGCCATCTCTGGAGGTATGGTGCACAAATGGAGGAGGGTTATGAACGCCTTCCTTATGGATGATCTCTTCATGGCCCTTTAGGTAATTCCAGATTGCTTTGTTGTTGGTGGCAGTGGGGATGGGGGGTGGAGGGAGCATTGGCTTTAGCAAGCTTTGGAAAGGGCCCTAGTTCTCAGCCGTAGAGAAATATTTGGGTGTGTGCTGTTTGCAGTGCTGATGCAGCCTGTATCCTGGCATGGGGGACATGGCAGCCTGATTTAATACTTTAAAATAATCTGCGTATGTAATCTAGGGACCGGCATGCCCTGTAGGTTATTGCATGGCTAGTGTAATCTAGGGACCGGCATGCCCTGTAGGTTATTGCATGGCTAGATTTTACAGTTTCCCTTTCAGATTGTCAGCCAACATATCTGTTTGGACCTAGACACAGACATTATGGGTCCCTTTAGCACTGTGAGTTAATGATTACCTTGACGACATGTTTTGTAATTTGCTTGTAAAGTTGCGTGCAAGAAGACTTCTCTAATGTAAACTGCATCCATGTACGTGGCCTCAGGAACAGGATCATGTGGTTGAGGTTTGTCTTCTTGGGATAACAAGTAGCTGTTTATAAACCTCCTGTAAGCTTATTGAATGGAGACGATGTAATTTATGTCTTGGTTCCTGGTTTTCGCTCCTTATTGCAGAGGGAAAAGGAGAACTTTTAAAATGCAAGCACAGTAATGGACCACTCCCTGAGGAGTAGATAGGGTTGATACCTTCCTAATTGCTGGTAAGCGGACCCCTGAGGCTCCCCCTGCTCCGCCTCTTTCCTAAGGCCCCGCCCCATCACTCGCTCCTCTCCCCTCCTCCCCACTTTGCTTGCTGCATCATCTCAAGGAGCCTACCTGCAGGTAGGAGGTGGCCCCAGCTGAGCAGGGACTGGTGCGGGTTAATGATCCAGCCCCTCTCCCTGCACTGCGGTAACTGGACTTTTGGTTCGGGTGCCATTTAGGGTTGCCAGGTCCTCTTTTGCACTGGACTTTCTGGTCAAAAACCAGGCACCTGGCAACCCTACATGGCACCTGGACACGGAAGCCAAAAACCGGACTGTCCGGGTAAAAACCAGCTGGGTGGCAACCTTAGAAGTGGGTGAGTCCAACCCTGTGATGAGTTTATTTAGGGGCACAAACAATAACTAAACTGGTTGGGATGTTGGTTATACACAAAGGGAAGTCTGTTCTCCCACTGTTTCATGTGAGGGTTTCTAGTTAGCTTCTGTTCACAATGTGTGGAGCCTTGCGACTTGCCCACTCCTCCTGCTGACAGCCAAGTGAGATTCTGGGCAAATACTGGGGTGGGCTTCTGCAACTATGGGACTCTCTCTAAGCTAATTTGTTTCACTTGCATTCATGCCCCTGTTGTGTTCATGTTCTTGAACATTCAAGCCAGTGAATTTCCTGGAAGGAATGTTCATAGAAACAGTGATTAGCTATCCGCTTTGCATTCATGGACTGCCCTTCCAAGATGCACATGCCATATAAAGAGGATACAAATATTGAGATGACAGGGAAACAAAATGGAGAGGATTTTTTTTTTTTTTTTTAAAGTTACTTCCCTTCTGGGGCAGAATGAAGGGAGAAAGAATCAGGTTCAGCTGAAGTCATTAGAACTCAAATGAAATTTTACAAGGCTTTGAGAGTCTACTGCTGTGCTAAGGTTTCAATGTGCTTCGTTGCAGCTGTAGCACCTCACTTGATATGTTTTTCTCTCTCCGTTATTGCTGGAAGAAAGCTGGGGTGTGAGGCATCTTTTGTGGCTGGCTTTGTGTTTATCTCTGAGTGTTTCTGTAAAATGACAGCTTTACAGTCCTGGCTGCTTACGGAATTAAAGAACTGTAAAAGGTCAGAGGCAGTGACTCTCAGAGTAGCACAACACTGTGATGGGTTTCGGTATTTCCATTCAGCTGAACTGGGGCAAAACAAGACCTGACCAGAAGGACCCAAGAAAAACTGCTGCATTAGAACCCTCAGGGCACCGATGTAACCACTGTTCAAGATAAAAGCACCATATAACTCTTTGGGGCCGGGATCGATTTTTTCTGTTTGTACTGTGCCTAGCACGATGGGGTTCTGGTACATGACAGGGGCTCCTATTAATAAATAAATAGTAAGAGCAGAAAGCTTAACATATACTAGGGGCAGCTTAGTATAAATACCATTGTCTAGAACCAGTCCCCCCTTGCCCTCCCCCAATGTAAATAATTTGCATCCCAAGTGAGAGCAAGAAATGTGCAGATAGTTTTGAGCCTACAAGAGAGCTGGGTCTAGATCTCATTGCAATCCGAGTTAAGAATTTCTGAAGAGGCGACATCGCTGAGGCATCCAAAGGCAGTGGTGTGCCTGCCAGCTCATGACTTGCTGATGAAATCCTCCCCCCAGATCTGGCACCCAGCTCCTTTCTGACAGATTCGTGCTTGTTGTTTCCCCTCGTCTGTTGTAAAACACCTTGAGGTTGGGAGAAGTTGCTGCTGTAACAATAAATCCATTGGCTCTGCAAATGGTCTCTTTGGTCCTTAGCTTTATTTATTTTAGTGTTTTAACAGTCTCAGTTTAGAGCGGTCTCTAGAGGGAATCTCAGATATTTTTCCCTACTCTGTGGCGCAGAGAAATTCACTGAAAATGAGCAGGGATTAGACAACTTCATCAGATGGCATGTCAGGTTTAACCCCTCAGGTGCCACTCCTTGGTTTCAGTCAAGATGGGAGCTTTTCACACAACCCTATGGCCATATAGGGGCTACTCTCACCATACCCATAGGGTCAGATTCATTGTTGGTGTAATGCCATGCCTTAAGGCAATCAAGGCTCTGATATGCCACTGTAAATCCAGATGAAACCTTACATAATACACATGGGTATTTCTAATGTTGTGCCATGGGACTCCTGTACTGTGGGTAAACACCACCATCCCAAAGCTTATTCTAACAGTATGCAGGCAACATGTCTTTATTATAATTACATAGCTCCATAGCTGCGCACGGCACATTGGAGAAGAGACAGATTCTCTGCCCTGAAGATTTTACAATTAAGATTAGAACAGGAGGCGACTGTGACGGGTTGGATCACACAAACCCCCCTGGGAGCTGCCACCCGATGTGCAAAGACTACCCTTGTTCCTGTTTTCCCTGCCAGCTCAGTGGCTCCAGCACCCTGTCTTGCTGAGCCAGACGCTCCCGTCTGCTCCAACACAGACCCAGGGTCTGAATTACCTGCCCCAAAGCTGCAGGTTTACCTGAAAACAGCTCACAGAAGTGTGCTTGTCTTTAGCACTCAGATGCCCAACTCCCAATGGGGTCTAAACCCAGATAAATCCGTTTTACCCTGTATAAAACTTTATACAGGGTAAACTCATAAATTGTTCGCCCTCTATAACACTGATAGAGAGAGATGCACAGTTGTTTGCTTCCCCAGGTATTAATACATACTCTGAGTTAATTAATAAGTAAAAAGTGATTTTATTAAATACAGAAAGTAGGATTTAAGTGGTTCCAAGTAGTAACAGACAGAACAAAGTAAGTCACCAAGCAAAATAAAATAAAATGCGCAAATCTATGTCTAATCAAACTAAATACAGATAATCTCACCCTCAGAGATGCTTCAGTAAGTTTTTTCTTCAGACTGGACACCTTCCAGGCCTGGGCACAATTCTTTCCCCTGGTACAGCTCTTGTTCCAGCTCAGGTGATAGCTAGGGGATTCTTCATGATGGCTCCTCTCCCCCTCTGTTCTCTTCCACCCCTTTATATATCTTTTGCATAAGGCGGGAATCCTTTGTCCCTCTGGGTTCCCCCACCCCTCACTGGAAAAGCACCAGGTTAAAGATGGATTCCAGTTCAGGTGACATGATCACATGTCACTGCAAGACTTCATTACCCACTTGCCAGCACACACACATACAGGAAGACTCACAGGTAAACACAGCCATCTGGTTAATGGGAGTCATCAAGATTCCAAACCACCATTAATGGCCCACACTTTGCATAATTACAATAGGCCCTTAGAGTTATATTTCATATATCTAGTTTTAGATACAAGAGTGGTACATTTATACAAATAGGATGATCACACTCAGATTATAAGCTTTGTAATGATACCTTACAAGAGACCTTTTGCATGAAGCATATCCCAGTTACATTATATTCACTTATTATCATATTTTTATAAAACCATATAGACTGTACAACGTCACAGCGACCATGGAAGGGGTGTAAAAATAGGTGAGACAGAGGTGAGGACAAGAAGATTGCATGGCCTCTTAAGAGGGTAGTGCTGGTGCCTTGATGGCTAGGTTTCTTTAGATACTGTTCAGTGACTTGATGTGGGTAGAACTCTAGTTCATAAGCAACCCTGAAATGGGTTTCGAGCAGGGACTGAGGAGGAGGCATGGTTGATGGAGTCAGGAGGGGAGTTTCAGGCCAGGGGGCACCATGAAAGAAGAAAGGAGAGGAGCTTGGGATAGAGTATGAAAGGGGACATCCAGATGAGTAGGCTGCAGTGCGTGTGCGCGTGCGTGCACAGAGGGTGGGGCGGGCATCAAAGAGTCAAAGGTAGAGTGGCATGACAAGAGATCGGAGTCTGTGGGTTTGTATTGGCAGCCCTCACTCTTCCCAGTGCTGGGAATTAATGCGGCACTATGCCTAGCTGTACTACCATGATTGTCTCGAGCATTGTTACCTGTTGCTTGCTGAAATCTGAAGCCCTCCTTCTGTTATAGGGTCTTTCTGAGTCTCCTGCTCCTGGGTATTATGCAGGAGTGATGCACTGCCCAGCTCTCATAGGGAAATGCTTTGAGGCTCTTGCTGATAGAGGGGGAAATTGCTCCCCAAACAAGGAACAAGCAAGGAGATGCCACAAAACTATGACCTAGAACTCCACTGCTGGGAATGCACCTTCTGGGGTTTAGTAGGCAAAACCTGTTTGTTTGGCTAAGAAGCTGTCCCAAGGGACCTTTCAGATGGAGAGGGCCCTTTCTCTGTTGGACTCGGTCACAGTAACAACACAGCAAATGCCAGATTGGAATCTCACCTCCCAACCCCGTTCCTCATCTGAAATCTGCTTTGGCAATGCTTCTTGATTCCACCAGCTCCCGGGCTGAGGTGCCTCTTGATCAGCATGAGAGGCAGAGCACTGGCCCAGGCTGGCACCTGTCAACATCTACTGGATTCAGTTTTTCATTTAAAGGAGCAGTGTAACTCCTTTTTAGAGCTGGGCAGAATCTGGATGTTCTCTCTGGTCACATTTGTGATCTGGAAGTTGAATCTTTGCTCATGTTTGAATGGGACAGTCGCCTTCAAAACTCTGACGAGCAGTCCATATTATAATATTTATAATCTCGTTTATCTAAAACTGTTCTCTGTAGCCATCCTTTCTTTGTGCATAAATCCTGCTGGGCATAGACTCTTCCCCTCCCCCTCACCCCCCTTTAATGGCAGTGAAAATGAAGAATAAGGGTAGAAAGTAATGTGGAAAGAAGTGCTTTATAGCATTACCCTCTTAAGACATATACAGTCTAATGCTGACTTGCCCAGGTGTCTCCGACTGTATGATCCTTTTAAATGGTTAGGTTACGTTAATGTCGGCACCTCTCATCTAGTTTCTCTCCTGGCTTCCTGGATTCTCTTTCATATATTTTGGCAGGACTTTTTATTTGTAAACCTCCTTCCAGGAAGGTTGACGTTCTCCAAAAGGAAAGTGCTACTGTAGTTGTTACCATAAATTTTCAGCCTGTAACCGTATATTGTAATAATGAGCCAATACATCATTTTTAAGAGGGCATTTTATTTGGATTACTAGTTGCCATAGTTACATGGTCAGACCTGCCATGTGTAGTACTTGAGCCTGCTTTCTGTCAAGTTAACTTTCCTGGAATGATTATCCTAGCACCACTGTGAAATTACAGTGCAAAAGAACAGGATGTGTTTGGGTGCATCTTAGGTGAAGACTTTACAGTTTGGGGAGGATAGTACTGAGAGGGGATGTGATAGAATTATGTAAAGCAACAGGTGGTATGGAGAAGGGAAGTTAGGAGCTCTTCCTGACCCTCTCTTAGAATACCAGAATGAGGCGAGCATGATGAAATTAAAAAGCAACACATGTAAGAGGTAATTAAAAACAACAACAACCCTCTTAATTACACAATTCATAATTTGATCAGTGGAACTCCTTGCCACAAGATATCACTGAGGACAAAAACTTAACATGATATTAAAGAGGGTTAGATGAAAAATAACTCTCACAATTCTACTAATTAGGATTACACTTTATAAGGCACAAGCCAATCACCAACTGCTAAGACTGATTAGGAAGAAACTTTCCCTGTGGTGTTTTTTCCCCCCTTCATTTGCAGCATCTGATATTGGGAGCTCAGAGACACTGGACTAGGGGAATCCTTACTCTCCTCTGGCATGGCAATTCTTATGCCCAAGATTTTACCAAGGTTTTCAAAATATCCAGTCTCCCTATAGTTACTGAAGAGGTCGGATATCAAATCTCTCATTTCTTCTGCTACTCAAATGCTTCTTCCCTTCCCGTCTCCCTCTATGGTCTGTCCTCTCTTTTAGTTTTGCCCTTCCCACTTGGAAGTTGGTCACATTTTCACCTGTTCCCCATCTCTCTGGAAATCCTTCTTCTCTCCTTCACTTCAGATCCTATCCGCAGGCCTTTTTGCTTGGCATTAGCCTATGTTAAAACCAATTATCCACCATCGGATCTCTTTCCCCAACCTTGCCCTTTCCTAGTTCCATTATTGTAACAATGCGCGGTGAAGTACAGAGGGAGCAGAAATGGTGGTGGGAGAGGGAGCACCTGTCTGACTATTCATTCTTTTTGTTTTTTGTTTTTCACCCTTCTACCAGTGTACGAGACACTGACCAAAACTAAGCAAATGGATTTTGTGGCAGAAGACAATACTGGCAGTTTTACCTCATTCTTGCTTTGATTTGTCTTTTTTAAATTGCATTAGACAGTTAGAAATATAAATGCCTGGGCCATTGAAATATTATTTAAGTGCTATATAACAATGTGGCTGTATTTGAATCTTTGCTTCCAAAATAAGCTTCATTATTCTGGTTATGCATCAGTATTTTGGGGCTGCAGTACAAGGGGGTTAAATGCTGAGAATTTGCAGTATGCACTAATGGTACGTTTATTCATGAGGGTTGCTGGAAACTGACAAAACTGGATTCTTGAATGTGCCTGAACAGACTGTATCATTATTCTCCTTCCTCATTTTTTTATTGATATTTTTTCTATCAAACCCATGTAAAAAGAAACATACAAATTCCTCCCTTGTGAATCCACTGGTGTTCTCCTGTCTTTGTAAAATCTATTTGAGCAGTTGTCAAATACATTCCTTTCGTGCTTTATCTGTCATGTCACAGAACACCACCTAGTGGTGGCTGAAAACTTGGGTTAGTATGCAGTTCATAGATGATAGATCTAGTGCTAAAGCTTTTCCAGCTCTGCTTGCCTAATTTCAGGTTTAGTTAAAAATTAAGATCTGTCCAGGTTCTCTAAGGCTTGCAAACATTGCGTGTGAGTCAAACTTATGTGGAATTACGTGGCCATACATGATTTTACCCCCTCTCCCCTCATACAAGGCAAACCACAGCAATTTCACCTGAGTGCCCCTGGGATTTTGAGTTTGTTCATCTGCAAAACTCAAAGTAAAATTGTATGAGTAGTGCCTTACCAAATTCACGGCCATGAAAAATGCGTCATGGACCGTGAAATCTGGTCTTTTGTGTGCTTTTTACCCTACACTAAACATATTTCACAGGGAAGACCAGTTTCTCCAATTAAGGGTCCTGCCCAAAAGAGAGTTACAGGGGGGTTGCAAGGTTATTTTAGGGGGGGGGGTCGCGGTATTGCCACCCTTACTTCTGCGCTGCCTTCAGAGCTGGGCGGCTGGAGAGCGGCGGCTGTTGGCCAGGCACCCAGCTCTGAAGGCAGCATCCCGCCAGCAGCAGCACAGAAATAACCGTGGCAATACCATACCATGCCATGCCACTCTTACTTCTGTGCTTCTGCCTTCAGAGCTGGGCGGCTGGAGAGTGGCAGCTGCTGACTGAGGGCTCAGCTCTGCAGGCAGCAGCACAGAAGTAAGGGTGGCAATACCATACTATGCCATGCTTGCTTTTGCACTGCTGCTGGCGTCGGCTCTGCCTTCAGAGCTGGGCTCCCAGCCAGCAGCCACCACTCTCCAGCTGCCCAGCTCTGAAGGCAGTGCTGCCACTAGCAGCAGCACAGAAGTAAGGTTAGCAGTACCGCAACTCCCCCCTCCCTTACAATAACCTTGCGACCCCCCCCACCTCAACTCCTTTTTGGGTCAGGACCCCTACAATTACAATACTGTGAAATTTCAGATTTAAATAGCTGAAATCATGAAATTAACGATTTAAAAAATCCTATGACTGTGAAATTGACCAACATGGACCGTGAATTTGGTTGGGCCCTATGTATGAGAGGTGGCTGGGCAAGGGTGGGCAGGCGTGTGTGTAGTTGTGCAGGCTGACAATGATTCAGACACGCCTCTGAGAATTCAAGCTGTCAATTTACATGCACAGCTAGCTAATAGTTACCAAGATGTGGTGAAGAGCAACCTGGCTCAGTTTGGCTCAGAGACACACATTATTTCACAGTTTCCTTCCGTGACACTGAGAGACCAAACTCAACTTGGCCTCCAAAAGTTTTGAGGTTTGTCTCCATTTCCTTGGCCAATTTATATAGTAAGTACTAAGGGATCCTTGTGTATCTGCCAGAACAGATGAAGCCTTCATGCCTTTTGAGATTTAAAAAAAATAAATAAAAAATTGATTTCTCTGTATCTGCCTTTCAGCCACCTCTTTCACTACTGTTCATTTCAGGGCCACTACCCTAGCTCAACAATGCATGTTGTTGTTAAGGACACCATAAATTATTATAAGGGAAAGCATTTTAAAATATCGAATCTTCCTTTTCACTGTTTGCTGATTACATTCTCTATTAACCTTCAACTCTGTGAGTGGAGACTAGTAAGTTTCACTTTCTGGCTCTCATGTGCTATCACAATGCTGCAATGTTTGGGTTGTAAACAATGCAAGGGGACCTGTACATTGAGCAAATTGCTTTCCTTACATTTAAAAAAAAAATGATGCTGACAGAAACACTTCTGTTAACCTTAGGTTTTAAAAAAAGTTTAGTTTTAGGAAACCTGTGTTTTGGGAGCCTAAACGTGTCTGCCAATGTTGTTTTAAGTATTGACCCAGAAAAGGGAATGGAAAACCCATTTGTCTTTATTTGCATGAGATGATTCTTAAATTATTTTTTGTAACAGATGAGATGTGCAAAGTGGTCCCTCCCTTTCTAGCCCCATCTGCACAGCCCCTTTGGTATATTCAGGTTGTCTCTAATTTAGCTGCCTGTTTTTTTCCTTGTGATTTGATCGTGTGGCTTAGCAAGTAGCTGTGAGCAATTTTCATTTATCTCTGTGTGCTGGAAATGATCTCTCTGCTGTCCTCTGTCTATTTATAATGCACTGTGGGAGACTGTTGAAGTGTAGCAAAAGACAGGCGTGGTCTTTGAAGGCTGTTACTTTGCTCTGAAGCACTTCTGCTTAGCTTATACCACAAAGAATGTTTTAAATGAGCAGCCCAGTGCAGATCTTAAGCCAGCCTCACTATAATGGTCCACACATCTGCACCGAAAATAGTTCATAGAGCTAGTTGGGCCTTCAGAAATTGTTTGGTTACGAACGGCAAGCACGTGCAGCTGCTACGTAACGTGTGAATGTATTGACCCCATCAGAATTCAGAAGTACAGTCAGGGATGATCCTGAGCTTTGAGTCACAGAAACTCCTGAACTCTAATGTTGGCTGTGCTGCAGACATGCTGGAAGATCTTGGGCAAGTTCCTTTTAAATTTTGTGTCCCACTTCCCCAGCCATCTAATCTATATTGGGGTTTTCTATAGTGCTGAAGCATTTTCCTGGTAAATTACTTTTATATAGCAACGTTCCAAGTGTCTTAGGGTATGGAGTTGAGCCAGACCTAGGGTGACCATATGTCCCATTTTGGCCGGGACAGTCCCTTTTTTAAGCCCCATCCCGGCTGTCCTGAGCTTTTTGGCAAAAGTGGGCATTTGTTCCATTTGCTGTTGTCAGCTGGATCATTTGGCAAGAGCAAACGGGACAAATGCTCCCTTTTTGTCAAAAAAGTGGGGTGCTGTGTAGAGGAACGGTGTGGAGTGGGGGGGGCCCGGCATGGTTCGAGCGACCAGCGACAGCCTTGAGCGGGGGGATGGCAGGGCTCGGGCGAGCGACTGGGGCCAGGGAGGCGAGGGAAGTGGGGGGCAAGCAGCTGGGGCCAGCCCCAGGTGGGGAGAGGAAGAGGAGTGGGCAGGCAGGTGAGCGACTGGAGGGAGGGGCTCAGGCCAGCCCTGGGCAGTGTCCCTTTGGGAAATAAAATCACCGTAGCCGGACCCTGAGACTGTCCCTCATTTACCAAAATGATCCTCAGATGCCTTTAGTGGGAAGGGGATGATGATATCCATGCTAATTTGTAAATGCTTTCCTCCATCCGAGCAGCATAACTTCAACGTTGCCTAGGTTTAGTTATGAATCAGCTGTTTTTCATCCAGGTGCTGGTTTCCTGTAGACCCTAGGACATCGTTGTGACGTCATTAGGTGCGACCGTGAAAAGAGAGAGAACACAGGTGCCACCAGTGTATGGCTGGCCATGGAGTCTGTGTGTTCTCACCACACACAGTTCCATGGGGATGAAATGGATCCCTGTGATGTCCTCAGATTGGGGGCTTTTGCAGAGGTGGTACAGTTTGCCCATCACCCCGGTGGATCCTGTATTGCTACAGCAGAGCTAGGAAAAGAGCCCAGTTGTCCTGAGTCCCAGTTTCTTGTACAAAACACTTGACTTATTTATTTAGGTAGGTAGGTCGCCATACCAATGGATGCTGCTGAAATGTAAATCTGATTGACCTGGGTTTATTCTCAGTCATGTTTTACGCTGCTGGTTTGAAATGGGCTGAAATGTGTGAGCTGGACTCCGTGTATGCTTGGCTCATTGCCAGCTCTTTTACCAGCTTCTCTCCCCTCCTCCTCTCCATGGCAGAATGTGGCATTTAGATCCTGCCCAGAAAGCCGCGGGAGTGAATGATGTTGTAGTAAATCTGTTTTGACTGGGGATCTGCAGCACATAATATAGTCAGGATGTCATTAAGCCTATGGTGTGCTTAAAGGGACGAGTAGAGCAAAATATGCTGCAAACAAAACCAGCAGCCCCGGAGGTCAGCACTGAGCTTGGAAACAGGAAATGGCTCCTTGTGTAATTAACGTCAGTTTCTTTATTATTAGCTACACAAACAGAAGGTTGGCATAGCTCCTGAGTGATCAAGTTCAACTCTGAACCCTCACAAGCCCACCAGCCCTGGGACAGCGGGTGGTGGGGAAGCGAACAAGAGTTTCGTTCCCTCTCTTGTATATTAGATGCTGAAACAGAAGATTTTTTTTTGTGCAAGTCAGTCAAAATGCTTTGTGGGCTGGAGGTTTATGTGACCATCCCCACCCCTGATAAACCAATACAGCCGGCTTCAGCGTAACCAGAATTCAGCATTCCAAGTATTGGGGTTTTTAATAATGATTTTCTGGAAAAATAACATGTGCACGCACCTGCACACCCCACCCCTGACCCGTTTGCTACATTGGCCTTTAATATTAGCAGCATTTCAGATGACTTAGGTAGGGACTTGTCAAGTGGGTTGATGACCATGCGCACCTGGCAGTGTGTTAATTGGAGAGGCCTCACCCAGCACGCTACGCTTCCCAATTCCTGAAGAAAGATTTGAGGCCATACAGCCCATGGTATGTAATGCTGCAGCTGCGTTCTTGTGCTCCCTGAATGCTCTGCCCCTCTGCTCTTCTGAGGGCTTTGTATTGTCCAGCAGCAAAACTCTGAGAGAGTAAAAGAACAAACCACCTTCACGCTGCCCTCCCCCAAAGTCCCCTTTTAAAATACCCGCCACCCCCAACAAAACAACTCAAAGAAGCACAAAGGCTGCCTTGTAAAATACAAACAAACTACTGTACCTGCACCCCCAAAGCCTCCTGCAGTGACCCTGGAATTCCGAGGGGCCAGGCTGGATTCCTCCATTGACACTGTCCCAGGTAAATTAGGGGGATTGGGGAGAGAGAAAAGTAATGGGATGCCAGGACTTTTTGCTGACACAATGCTTAGGGGGCTGGGAAACCAGTTTGACCAGTAAGTGGAGCCTGGGAATGGCGTGGCAGCAGCACATAAAGGGATGAAAGTTGTGTGTAGATAATGGAAGCTGTATGTGATGAGGGGAAAAGGCTGCTTTGTGCTTGACATTGAGTATCTTTCAGCGGATAAACCTATTTGAAATCAGGAGGATGTAGGCACTGATTTCTGAGGTGCATTCTTTTGGTCTTGAGGGGATGCGACCAAGTAACGTGAGTCCAAAAGCATGAGCCGTTGTAGTTTTGCTGTATAAGTGGCAGTGCAAAAAGCAAAGCAACTACATAAAGGATGAGACGGTAAAGAGCTGGGTGATTTTTAGTAGCAAGTAAAGAGACTTTTATGCAAAAGCAGCAAAGAATCCTGTGGCACCTTATAGACTAACAGACGTTTTGCAGCATNTTTTATGCAAAAGACACTTGTCTTGGGAGTATCCTTTTAAAAAATGTAAACGTTTTCTTCCCATGTCCCTTCCTGGCAGCTGAGCCGTGTGCTTGTGGGTAATTGTCCTGATGACCAGAACAGCTTCCAAAAGTTCCTTTGCGCTTTGCTCCTCCCCCTCAAAAGAAGCCCAAATGGTTCCTTCTGAGATCTCTGTGAGTCACAAATATGCATTTCCTGAAATGGAACTGAACAGTGACATTCTGTTGCCTTCTGAAGGTAAAAAGACCGTCACAAAGCAGTGATTGTCCGTCCTTCCATTCATGTCATAACTGGCAGGTTTTGCTGGCTCACTGACCTTTCTTTCTGATGCTGGATCCTTTCCCGAGCCTGGATTACGTGTTCACTTTCCTAGGATGATCATCTTGCTTATTGCGTGTGACAGAATTCTTTTCCCTCTTCCGGCGGCCTGAGCCTGCACACGCTGCAAGGTGTAACTTCACTCGCATTGAAACGTTTGCGGGATAAGGGCCTAGGTGTTCAAGCAATGGCTTTCCCCTGGTGAAGCTAAGAGTGGGGATGGTCCGTTCAGATAACATAAAGACTGACTAACACCTCACCCAAAAACTGAAGATAATTCTCTCTTGAAGTTTGGGGAGAGTCTTCTTTGCTTATTCCTTCCTATTTATACTCACTGGCTGTAAAGGATTGATCGCCTCTTTTGCTGCTGTATTGTCTGCCTTAAATGTTTCAAAGGAGAGAGTTTTTTAAAAGTGGTGTTGAGAAAAGTCTTTTTTGAGAGAGAGAGAGAGAGAGAAACATCACTGAATTCTGTGGAATTGGGTGGAGCTATTGGGGAATAGGATTGAGGAAATAAAGGGACTCGGCTTATAGTTAGATCCGGTGACTGGTGGAATTTCCAAAGCCTCTACGTGACTCAGGAGCACAGTTCACACCCAGAGCCAATTGGCATTGTGCTCCTAAGACACTTATGGGCTTTGGAAAATACCACCTTGTATGTGGCAGGCTATGTGGTAACTTAATGAGGTTTGGATCGGGAACAGAAGCTGTGAATTGTAAAGTAATAAACAGGTGTATTATTAACTTCGTAGACAGCTCCTTTCAGCCAAAAGAACCGCAAGTCATGTGGAGGCTTAGCAAGCTATCTAGTGGAATCGCATCACCCACCACTGAAATGCTGTTGTCGCCTGGGGTGAATTTGGCAGCTGACTAACAGTGCGCGGCAACACTGTGCAACAGTTAATGGCAGAATGTAATTCATTTACCCATTTAGACTTCAGCTGGGACAGCTGGGCTACCATTCATACTCTTCTGCAGAGTTCTGTGGGATCCTTGAGGATAACAGGTCAGAATATTTAAACTCACATCTCCTATACTACAGTGCAGGGACATTGGTTTAGCACTGATTTAGAAGGAAGAATGCCATTCAGCATGTGGGGTGAAATGCTGGTCCCATTGAAGACAATGACAAAACTCCCACTGACATCAGTGGGGCCAGGATTTCACCCCTGGAGCCTCTCTTGGATGGCAGGGTGTGTGCACCTCAATCAAGTATTCTCGAGGCAAGCAGGTTGAGCCTGGGGAAGATCTGACAGGATCCAGGGCCGAGGTGACATGGCTGACTATTGCATAATTTTTAATACCTCTGATTTTTCATTTTTTCCCCTTTTCTCTCTTTTCCCCCCCCCTTCTCAACAGATCTGTCTTCAGCAAAGCGGAAGTTTGCAGATTCCCTAAATGAGTTTAAATTCCGATGTATAGGAGATGCAGAAACAGATGATGAAATATGCATAGGTAAGTGGGAAGGCTACATTTGTTAAGGGGATCTCTCTTGATATTTCTGGACTGAGCTAAACCGAGCATGAGGTGCATAGACATGTGATAGAAATACATATGAAGTATCGATGGACCCACAAGCTCCACTAAACTCCTTCCCACCCTGCAGAAACAATATCTTCCTTTTAATCCAGCCCTTGTGTGAAGCCCAGGGAAACTGGAGTCTTGCAGTTTGCCCTGAAGTTGGCTCTGTCAAGCCAAGGGAAAGAGAGTTCCAGAGTCCAGGGCTTCTCATTGGCAATACCCTGCCACTAGCCCCTTTCCGTTTTAAAGCAGTGCATCTGTGAATCTGGTGGGACAAAGGCATGGCTAAATATAGCAAGTTCCCGATCCGGAAGAGAAGACTGCAACCTTCTTGCTAAGCAGTGGTGAAAAAAGCACTCCTGGCCACTGCTATCTGGACAAACAGAAGGAGATGAGGATCCAATTGGACTCTCCAGGTTGTGATCCTGGTGGTAAAACATGGCCTTTTACTTTAGTGCAAAGGAGCAGCTCCTCCTCTAGTTGTTTTTCCCCCAGCCAGCCAACATTAGCCCTCTCCTATCAAGGTTGATCCCTCGGGCTTTTTACACACAAACAGGAGCTATATAACTAAATTGGGTTTAAGCCTCACCTTTAGTAAGAGTGTCCTATTTCAATTGAACTTGAGTCAATGATTTTTTTATTTTCTTTTTAGCCAAACCCCAGTCTCACTTAGGCAGTGAGAGGGCTTGTCAGATGAGATGACCAAACGTACTGGTCATACCTCACATCCTAGGTGAGATGCCCTAGATCGCCTGTGAGACAGACCCAGCAGAGGATAAAGAATTGCCCATTGGGTAGTACACTTTCAAGACCAATGCAACATCTCTTTGTCTGTGGGACTTGGAGTATAGTTTTGTGGCTGCACGTCTTACAAATCGGTTTTATTTTTTTATACTTAACTGTCAATAATCGAGATGAAAAAGAGCTATTGAATCATCCAGTCCATCTCCCAAGGGTCTGGGGCTGCAGGACTGCACAATAAACTTGCCAGACCATGGCTCTACGTGTCTAGCAGCCTATTTTAAGGGCCCGTGGGTTGTTTTTGGGAAGATATACTAGGGAAAAGCCAGTCTGGTATATATTGTTCCTCCCAACCATGGTTCTGCACAGATACACCGGCTTTGCTATCAGCGCCACTGGAAAAGTCCAAGGTTCAGAATTTCGTCTTTCTGTCTCTACTTCACTAAAATGTAAGGACAGAAACAAATCTGAATTGATTGGTTTTCCAGGTGACATCAAATAAATAAATTTGCAACAAAGTGCAATGAATTCGAACCTGGAGCAGACTTGTACATGCAAGGCTGCAAAGTACTACTTCATATCCCACTAACAGTGTAGCTGTGCCACAAGGGAGTTCCATGCACTTGTTCAGAAGAGACTGCTGTGCCGCTACTCGTGAATATATTCCAACAAAATTCAAAAGCCAGTTCTTTGCTCTTATTAGCAGATCTCAATGAACAGCCAACCTGCTAATAAAGTAAGGATGCAACAACATAATCTAGCCCGACTGCCCAGTATTTCGTGTCAAGAGTAACTAACTGCTGGAAATGTGTAGTCCAAACTTCTTTAACGTTAGAGACTTTACAGCCGATTTTATATACTGAACCTGCTGGTGTGTCTCTTTCAGCAAAATCCCTGCAAGAATTTGCCACTGTCCTCCGGAATCTCGAAGATGAGCGAATGCGCATGGTATGGACTTTGAGGCTTGTGGCTTCTGAGTTAAACCTTCTTCTGTATGATCCTTTGATAAAGGGGAGGGTTGGCGAGGAGTTCAGGGTCACTATGCTGTTGGGAGAGGCCTGTTGTCTGCTCACATAGGCTGGAAGGTAAAAAGGGGCTTTAGGTACCTCAGCCTGAGGTCTGTGGTGAATAGAAACGGGTGAGTGCATTGAACTGATTTTGAGATGTGGGCTCGTGGCATGAAACGGGCTGACCAGAGTCCCTTCACCAGGTCTCGACAACTTTCAAATGGGTATTAGGTTCTATTATGGATGCAGTGGTGACTCCTCCTGACCTATGTACCAGAGGGAGAAGGGGCTGGCTGCATGACTTCCATAGGGATGGGGTACAAAAGCAGTTCTGTAAGTCCCTCTTGCCTGTTTTGGCCACGGGCCACTGTGTAGCTAACGAGTCCGGATTACTGGGTTTTATGCCTGAAAGAATGGGAATATTTATTCTTAGGGACTGAGTCTTGGCAGCGTACCGGAGGGCAGCAAGTCACAATGAGCTGTGACTCAATCTAACAGGCCCCACATTGACAGAACACAGGCCAAATTATTCTTTTCAGGCTGTTGGTACATTTTTGCTTTCACTCTGAGTGCGGTGTCTCCGCTGCTGTCAAGTGCAGAAGCTGCTTTAGGCTAAGATACAATGCGCTTCCTTCCTCCCAGCAGTGCGATAACCTGTGGGTTTTCTATTTTGGGAAGGAAATTAGGTCCTCTCTTGTATCTGCAGATTTTCCACCTGGCTGGCTTTATGCTGTAAAGAACGTTAACTACTTTCATTTTCACATTTGGTGTGTTTAAACTGAGTAACACTGGTGCTTGCAAGATGTACCCTGCTATGCACTGGCACAATGGGGACCATCCAGGTCGCTCCTGGATTCCTAGACAACAGGAGATGTAGATTGCCTGGGAGTGTGGGCGGGCAGCTTTCTCTGAAAGAATTTGAGGTCACAAGTGTTGCTCAGTGGATGAATTAGGGTTTTGGGATTTGTGGACTCCGGCTTTGCTACTGACCATATACTTGACTATGCAATGACTTTGCTCCATATGACGGGCAAATTACCTCCCCCCCATGTGCCTCAGTTTATCCATTTGTGAAGCGGGGTGATGACCCTGTTTCTCACAGGGGAGTTAATGTTTGCAAAGTGTTTTGAGATCCTCTGATCAAAGACACAGTGGTTCTTCGTTTTGTTTTGTTTTTTAGATGTTGGACAGGTTTAAACCACTTTGCATTGAAATGTGAATTTCCGCCTTGTATAAACGCATAGGAAGGGAAGATCGCTGCCCTGAAGATCTTAATCCTAAATTGGACAGATACAAAGCAGTTAATAACCAAACGTATGTGAGTAGACAATGCTGGAGAGATGATGATAATCTGTGCCTTTATCTCATCAGATTGAGAATGCTGGGGAGGTCCTGATCACTCCACTGGAGAAATTCCGCAAGGAGCAAATTGGTGCTGCTAAGGTAGGTAGGTCAGCTGTGCTTCCATGTGCTGTGAATTGACTGCAATCTCTGCACGTGCTCAGAACTAGAAAGGCCTGAAAAGGATAAAAATGTAGTGAACACTTTCCCTACTTTCCCCCCCACCCCGAAATGAAACTTGATTGAAATGTGCAGAATGACGAGCAGCTCGGTTTGAGGGAGCCAGGGGGTTTGTACCATCTACTGGACACGAGGAGGTCACCCATGGGAGGGAAGAGCTTCCAAAAGTTTCACACCTTCTGTTTAAATCCTTATCTGAACATCTCTGCTGTGGCAGTGGGGCCATTCAAACTTCTAGCCCTGATTATGGTCCTTTGGTAGTCTGACCCTGTCTGAAAGCAGGTGGGGTAGGACGAGGACCAAGTGCACACAAAGTTAAGCAAACTCTTCTTTTTTTTTTTAAATTCAAACCTCAAGCAAAGTTTGCATTACTTAGATGAAGTTCTCAACTGATTTTTTTTCTCCAGATTGATTCCCCACATCTCATATGTATAACTGGAATGGGTTCAGTTTTGTCCAGGTCTATTCCCCCATCCCTACTGTGTAACCAGAATATATTCAGTTTTAATTTAGAAGAGCTTTGCTAAATAGGGCAAATCTCAAATAGATGACAACTGAACCAGTATCTCTCATGGCTGCTACTGAAGCACAAGCCATGGTTTTTGCCTCTTTCCTGTCTTTTCACTGAAATTAAAATTGCAGCTTCGTCTTCCATCTGCTGCTCTCCTGTTACTATAACAACCTGTTTCTGCCTGCAGGAAACAAGCTAATGTGTATGAGCTTCATTACCTGTATTCAGTAGCATGTAGAGGCCCTAGATTAGAGTCCTGTTGTGAAAGGCACAGTGGCTTGGTCTAGTATGGCAATTCCTGTGCTGCTTTAGGGAGAAGTCTGTAGTTGAAAAAGATCCTTCAGAAATGGGCTGTTAGTAGGTACCTGATACTATGGAGAAGGTTGTACTGTCCCTCAGAGCAATGCCTTAGCAGGGTATCAGCTGTGGGTGCAAAGAAGGCAAAGTACCTGTGCGGTTCCAGACCTTGTTAATCTCCATAGACCTTTGAAGAATATGGTTCATTGTATTGTGATGGGCTGGCAGTTTATGTGCATTGCTGTTTTATGTTGGGGGTAGCAAGTGGAGTATTTATCCCAAAGAGGGAAAGATAAAGCGGTACGATATTCAGCCAAAGTGTGTGTGTTGGCATTTAGCCAGAATTGTAAACCCTCCATAACTTCAGAAGTTTCCTCTGGGATCCTCTCAGTACCTGGGGAGGTGGCCAGGACCTTGGGAAACACTTACAGTGCTGAGGGAGGAGATTCTGCTGCTTCCTCTATGGTAGGTGTAAATTCTGGTGCTGATGGCAAGAACACCTGGGGTTGCTGGACTTGGTTCCTGCCGGGACATTTATTTGCAATTAGTCTTTTTTTAGAGCAGCGATTGGAGTAGCCCCAGGGCACCGCACAGATTTAAAAACATTACATTACCAGAATATTTAGAAAGGGCTCTAGAATTTGATGTCAATTTTTCTTAATCTGTTTCAGATTAGTATGAGGCTTTTTTCCTTCTCCAGAGGGGAATTGATCCGTGTGTGTGAGATGGTGTTGTTAGCTGGTGGGTATGGCAACAAAATGGCTTTGGCTGGTAGATGTCAATAACATCCATTAGGAGGCACCTGCAGTGGTAGCACTGGTTATTTTACAGTTCTCGTAGGAGAGAGCTTTGATTACAGTGCATTTTCTATTACTGTTCCCATTGGAATTCCTGACCCACATAGTGAATGCATTGTTTGTGTGAAATAACCTGCTGTATTTCCAGGTGCATTTGTGTCACTTCTAAGGTTTGAGTTTAGCAGACTTTTTCAAAAGTGCAGATCCCACTAAAACCAGAATAGAAAAATCCCTTTGTGCCCACTTATATCAGAGATGAATTTGGCTCCTGCTATTGACTGACTTTGTGCTTCGCTTCCTGGGGACAGTAAAGGAATTTGCAGTTTGTGACTTTCTGCACTGGCTTTGGCATATTTGCAGTTTTGCTGGCTGGGCAAGCTTTCCCATCAGTAATGCTGGCGTGGAGGGAGGTGGAGAGTGAATTCTGCCATCCAGATGCCCTCAGAAGGGCTATGAAGAATGTGTGTTTCTGAGGCTGTTTGAAAGTCCCACATCACCATGGTGAAGGCAGTAGAGGATGTAAATGAACCCTTAGAGCAGGGGTAGGCAACCTATGGCACGGGTGCCGAAGGCGGCACGCGAGCTGATTTTCAGTGGCACTCACACTGCCTGGGTCCTGGCCACCAGTCCGGGGGGCTCTGCATTTTAATTTAATTTTAAATGAAGCTTCTTAAACATTTTAAAACCCTTATTTACTTTACATACAACAATAGTTTAGTTATATATTATAGACGTATAGAAAGAGACCTTCTGAAAACGTTAAAATGCATTACTGGCACGCGAAACCTTAAATCAGAGTGAATAAATGAAGACTCGGCACACCACTTCTGAAAGGTTGCCGACACCTGCCTTAGAGAATGTTCAGAAGCCCAAATTAAGAGACTTTGAAAGCTTTAATTTCTGAGGTGAGCAGGCCCGAGGTGGTGGAAGGATACTTGGACAGAAATAACCGGTATGCCAGTATCGTAGTAAGCTTGCAAAGATGCCCAGAATCAAACCAAAGTGCTGCTTAGCAGAATCCGATGATGAAGGAAACTGAGGGTCATGCAGCTTTGTTTTCTTGGCCGTTTGTATTGTCCTATGAGACGCTGTCATCTGTGCACTCAGGTGCTCTCAGGAATCTGCATCCATGCCCCAGCCTCTCTGTCAAGAGACCTTTCTAGTAGCGCTGCTGTTGAAGAATAACTTTGGCAAAAAGCACGTTTTTGCTTTCATCTTCTATTGCCATTTCTTTTGTGGCTTGAGCTTGCCAGACACTGTCCTGTCCTTGGCTGCCATCCTGGACAAAGCATCCTGGCAGGTCTCAAGTGAGCAAACAGGAGATCATGAAATCTTGATTACCTTTACCCCCTTCAAAATGCTGCTCTTTTGCTCACCCTGGGGTTCACATGTGGATGCAGGCGGCCTGTCATTTGGGTCAGCTTCTCTGAAGTTTAGGAATGGGGGTTCATGTGTGATGGTGGACACTTTTGGACTGATCATGTGGCCTGGCTACTGTCCAGGGTTCTGTCACCAAGCGTGGCTGGCACACCCACAGAGGGGTCACTGCTGTTATGTAAAACAAGTGATTTGCTTGAGTAAAGTGCCTTGTCTATGCAGCTAATTAAAAGCAGGAGCACTTGGGTTTGTGAAGCTTCCCTCCTCCCACTTTGTTTTTTTTTTTTTTGTCCAGTTTGGCACCAAGCGCAGCATGCCTTCTGTGGGCAAGGTCCTCAGCTCGCAGTCAGTCTAATGTGGTCTTCAGAAGTCAGTATTTTAAAACTTAGAATACATCTGTCTTCTCTGCTTAGTGCTTTCAGGCTCTTGTGAGCCAGGGTCTAGTGGAGGGGATAAGTATGCCACGGAAAGCCCTTCGAATGCACCTCTTTGATGCAAAGGCTGCAGGTTCATTCCCAAACATATTGTGCAGATTGGGGGAGAAAGGGGAGGAAAGTGGAAGGAGGTGGGTAAAGGTTATGTTGAAGTGGCCATTTGAAGCTTCCAGTTCAGAGAATCTAATTGGTAGATCGTCATGCTGAGGGACACATGCTGGGTTAAGGTGTCACTCCGGTGGGCAGGGTGTTGGGCGCTAGGAGTGCGCTAGCATTCTTGGCAGGTGTGTAACCAATGACCTGCACTCGGTGCTGGAAATGTCTCTGGATCAGCTCTGGGAACTGGTTATTTGATGAGCTTTGGGGTTTGCGAATGAGTAGAAAGTCTCACTTCCTAGGTCACAGATTTAAATCTGACTCTGTTTAGTAGTGGCTGAAATCCATGATATGATGGCTGCTCAGCGGCCAGTTTTGAAACAAAGTAGGGGCCTCAGTCAATTTCATTGTGGCTTTAGGAGGTGGATGCATGGCCACAATTAACTTGCACCCTTGTTGACAAGACTCAATGCATCAGGTCCTGGGGAAAACTGGGCCAAGGGGAAAAAGTCACCTAGGCAGTAAGCTACTGTCAGGTTCTGTGTATATGTTCTTTTCTTTCTGTATTGTAGCATGGTGAACTCCACTCTTCTTAGTTCTTTAGAAGCACTCCATTATTTCCCCCCTTAGTTTTCATAGACACATGTTGGTTAAAATTCCTTTGATCTGACAGTGTTACACTGGAACTATGTTCCCTGTTGGAAATTGTTCATTCACATTCAGCTGACCACAGCGAGGCTGCTGGTGTGCTGAGACCACTGCCTATTGTGCTGACCAGCATTGTCTCATGTTGTTTCCTTGCACTCCTCTACCTGTCATCCCTTGTCTGGCACTCAGAATGTAAGCTGTTTGGAGCAGGGACAATCTTTGTTCTGTGTTTGAACAGTGCCGAGCACAATAGGGTCTTGGTCCATGACTCGGACTCTTAGCTGCTGTGGTAACACCAGTAATATCACTGTCTTGGTGTTGGGGCCCCTAAGGAGTCAGTGTCATGTGACTGCTCTTGATGGTTTAATGTGACATTTGTTTAGTGGTGATTGTTTTTTTGCTAGGATGCCAAGAAGAAGTATGACAAGGAGACGGAGAAGTATTGTGGTGTCTTGGAAAAGCACTTAAACTTGTCTTCTAAGAAGAAAGAATCCCAACTTCAAGAGGTGAGAGCAAGCTCTGGTTTTCAACTTCTGGCATTCTCCTGAGTCAGATCCCGTCATGATCTCTATCTACAACTAGCAGAACCCACTGCGTGGCTGTAAAATGGATATGTTCATGCTGATAGAGAATGACAAGGGTTTTCTCTCTGTTTTGGTAAAGTGAATCCAAGATACCACCAAAAAGACAATGACTAGGCGGGGAGAGAGACCGCCTGTGGTTAAAAGCACGGGATATCATGAGACTAGAATTTTACTCCCGGGTCTGCTACAGACATCCTGTATCAACTTGGCTAAGTTGCTTCCCTGCTTTGTGTCTTAATTTCCTAGCCCATAAAATGTGCCCATTAATACCTAATAAGCAGGAAAGGTTGTGAGCTTAATTCATTAACGTTTCAAAACTGCATAAAACCCTCTAATTCAGATGGAAGCTATCTAATTATTAACAATTTACTGTGCCAAACTCTAAGTAAGGGTACATCTACACTGCAAAACTAACCAAACGACGACACCGAACCCCCACTCTCCCTCAGTGGAGAGCCTCAGAGTCCAGGTCTACAGACTCGGGCTTGCAGGGCTCATGCTATGGCTGTAAAAATAGCTGAGTGAATGTTCTGGCTTGGGCTGGGACTGAGCCTGAGTTCCAGCCCAAACCGGAATGTCTACACCGCTATTTTTAGTGCTGTAGCATGAGCCTGAGTCTTTAGACTTGGTCTCTGATGCTCTCTGCTACAGTGTGTGTGTGTGTGAGGGGGGGGAGGGGAGTGGTGTCTCTTTTTTCTTTTCTTTTTCTCAATGTAGACATACCCGAAGTCACTCCTGTGAACTTCAGTGCTCCCTGTGCTGGCCTAGGGTCTGTTTTTTGATCTGCCCAGGACACTATCCATTTATTGGCCTTTGAGAATGACTTCTGGGAAAGAGATCTTGGCCGAAGCTTGTACGTCTTTTGTGGCAGGGACTGTCTTTTTATTCTGTGTTTGTATAGCATCTAGCACAATGGGGTCCTAGTCCATGACGGGGGCTGCGAGGCAATATGATAATACAACTAATAAATAATAATTACTTGCCTTTCTAAATTCTAAAGTCAACCAAACCTCTCCCCCCATAAATCCCCATAATTATCCACATTTGTCTCCTGATTCACATAACTGCACAAGCCAGTTGTAAGTCCTTATTAATCTGTCCCTGCTGGATAGCACAGATAGTCCGTTGGTTATTTATTACTTATAATACAGCAGTGCCCTCAGGCCTCAGTAGTGGTTATGGTTTGTTGATTAGGGTCCCATTGTATTAGGCTGCTAAATATTATGATCTAGTTGCTCCTTGATCACTGTTTTACTTTAAGCATTCGAAGTACTGCATGTTCAGTGCTGTGCAGTACTGGAGTGGGAGGATTCCGTTTTAGAAAGAGGAGGGAACATAGTGGTAAAGAACGCATTATGCCATTTAAAATGAGTGTTCCATGAGCATTAAGGTACCTTTCTCCAAGGAAAAGCCTAATAATGTCAGTAGCTACTGTATTGGTATTGCTCCAATGTAACTGCAATAAAGAGCTGTAGAGGATATCAGGGTAGCAGCATTGAATACCAGTGCCATCTGGTGGAGATTTTTTATGTTAAACTTTGGTTTGGGGGCCTATTGCAAAGAAGAGAATACTTAGTTAGCATAGGCCCATGCTTTCAGACTTGCTTGCATAAAAGTAAGGCACCTCATTCCATGTTTAGGCACCCAAATAAAAGGCCTGATTTTCACAGGTATGCAGCACCCACAGCTCCCATTGATTCCAAGAAAGTTCATACAGAAGGAGTTATGTTAGCTGAGCCTCTCTGAAAGTCACGGCCCTTTAGGTGCCTTAAATTGGAATGGGGCATCTAACTCTAGGCCTCCAAGTTTGAAAATGTTGGCTTTGGTTCTTCATGGCATATAAAAGTGGTACAACTTATTTTCGTAGCTTGTAAATTGGAATTCCAGAGAGGGGAAGTCAGCCAGAGGAATGACAGATGCATGCTGAAAACTATGCAGTTGGTGGTGTGGTGGTAACTTTAGAAGAGGGTGTACTGTACCTTATTGGCACTATATAGCTGTATTGTAGGGCCCTGCCCTACTAAGAGACAGTAGTTCATGTGTGGGAAATCCTTCACTTTGTACCAACTTCCTCTTACTGCCGATACATCTGGGAGAGTGAAATATCTACGTGTACAATGGTTATAGTAAAGGGAAGGGGGAGAGAACCTGGGAATTCTCTGTTGCTCTACAATTCTGGCTCTTGGACAATTTAAACAGCACAGGAAGTCTGATTTGCCATTTAATTGCTGGCAAGTCCAATATACTGCATCATGTTTTCTGATTTTCAGAGCTCACTTTGCTAAATACCTCGGTATCTGCATTATGGACACACATGACAAATGTTACAGGTCGGTCATGGTGGAAATAACCCATTTCATGGTTTTGTCACAGATTAATAGGGATAAGTTCCTATTAAAAAGGAAGTAATTACCAACAATGATCTTCAAAAGTAAAAGCAGCCGCATGTTAGGCTCTGTATTGGGCACAGTGTATGGTATGTCCCCCTGGGGTAGAGTGCTCTTCTCAAATTACCCTGGTGTTGACTTCCCAGCGGTCTTGCTGTGGCCAAGCTCTGTGCAAGGTACTATTAGTCTGGAAAGTTATACTTGTATAATTATGTTGGTTAAGGCTGTGGGTATTTTTAATTGATGTCATTAAGGTGATACAACCCCTAGTGTGGACTGAGCTATACCAGTGTAGACAAGGCGATAGAAAACAGCCCTGCACTGAGTGGGCATGGACTAGATGATCTAACAGGCCTTTCTTGCCATTCACTTCTAGAATTCTCTGAAAGCCTTTGTTTTGTAATTGCAATGGAGGGCACAGCAGAGGCAAAGGAAACAATTGAGTAAATAAAGGGGCTGCAATGAATTTATTTAGTGTAATAATCCTTGTACTTTGTAAAGCAAGAGATAATTAGAATAAGACCTGGAATCAGGATTCTTAGTTCTGCTACTGGCTTTCTGAGGACCCCGGGCAAGTCATTTGGAGTCTGAATCCCTCCTCACCCCCAATTTCTAGCACCTACATTTGATTTCAGTGGGGACTGTGGTGCTTAGAAACACACCTGAAAAACAGCCCATAGCCTCTGACCTCCAGGTCCCCATCTGTAAAATGGGGGCAGTAGTCTTTAACTACACCGCTACCTCGATATAACGCCACCCGATATAACACGAACTTGGATATAACGTGGTAAAGCAGTGCTCCGGGGGGGCGGGGCTGCGCACTCCGGTGGATCAAAGTAAGTTCAATATAGCACGGTTTCACCTATAATGCGATAAGATTTTTTGGCTCCCGAGGATAGCGTTATATCGAGGTAGAGGTGTACTTCGCAAAGTGCTGATTGTGAGATTTTAAGTGCTATGCAATCCTTAAATGAGGTATGACAGAGAAGGAGTACATCTGATTACAAAGCTACTGAGTCATTTTATTTTTATTTGCGTGTCACCATGGTTTGGGAGCTGACCATATCCAGCTTTGATCATTGGGAAGAACTGAATCCATAGTCACAAAGGAGAAAGAGTCAACAGGTTTCTAGGAGCAGAGGTCTGAAGGTCACCTTAATTCCTCTGCATATTAAAAAAAGGGATGGTGTCTCACATAAGAGTGATGTAGTTCCACCCTGCACCATCATGGTGGCTAAGGACGGTCGCTAGTCATGCTCTCTTGGGCTTTGGAGTCAAACTATTCTCAAAGGACAATGCGCTTTCCTTCTGCTGGTTCATCAAAGCTAGAGCTCACTGGCCTTCATGGTGAAGTGCAAGATGTATACTAAGCTATCTGAGTATTTATTTGACTATGGAATATTACTGGAGGGACTCTTATTATCATGGGTTTGTTGGTTGGGGCAGAGAAGCTGGGGAAGCTGCTTTGTACTTCATAGTCTTCATGTATTTATTGCTTTTACTGTATGTTGTCCACTCAGCAGTCATGGACATAAGAACACAAAAATAATTAAATACATAATTTTCAGATGACGAAAGTGTGTCTTCATGTGAACTAGGTTTGTATGTAATCTCCCTGCCATCTGCTTAGCCCTGCTTTGGTATCTGGTACTAAATTTACATTCTGTATGGACACGTTCTCATTAGACCCAGATATCTTGTGATCTTGAAGCTAAATGTTCAGTCAGTAGTTATACTGTATTTCCTCTCTAATTCCCATGGTGCTCACAGGCAGACAGCCAGGTGGACCTGGTTCGACAGCATTTTTATGAAGTCTCCCTTGAGTATGTCTTCAAGGTGCAAGAAGTCCAGGAGAGGAAGATGTTTGAATTTGTGGAACCTGTAAGTAAACATTCAAAATTTCTTAGCCTACTGAATGTTGCTGGCCACTAAATCACTTTACAGTATAGAAGGTTTGTCTGAGGCACTGATTTTGTGAAACAGTTTCTCTTTTGTTTTGATGGAAGGCCTGGTATCTCTGCTATTCCAGAGCCGTCTGACAAACAGCAACTTCAATAACCCAAGTATGAAGTGTGTGTTCTAGTGGGTGACTAGACACCTCAGGTTGCTGGAACTTTAACGCTTAAGACACTTATTGAGAGACAGAGCGAAGAGAAGAATGTGGGGGTGGGGATGGCCCTCTTGGAAATTCCAGGTGAAAATTGTCAACAGATTCCAGCTGGCAGCTAAGTTTAGGAACAGAATATTAGGTAGTCTGAGCTACTGGTTGTCTGTAGAAACCAGTGGAGACCAGCTGGATTTGCAAGCTGGAATGACTGTGCAGAGAGGAAAACAACCACACGTTTTAGTCAGCAAGGTCTCTTCCTTAAGGGATAGAATTTAGGACAGGTAAGTGAAATAAGTTCTAAGCAGGAAGAAAAAGGGGGTAACTCCCCCAGCTGACTTCAACCCAGACCCTGAACTCTGGTTGTAGAGACCAACCTTTCCAAAGACATTTTCCCCATTGTGCTTGCAGGAAGGCTTGGGTACCAATTGTGCAAGGGCACAGGCTAGTGGAGATAGAGTTGTTAGCTTCATGTTCACTGTGCACAAAACTCTGATGGGTTCTACAAGAATTTCCACCAGGGTGAAGTCTTACGGACAAGAGGCTCGTTATTAGACAGTAGTCAGCTGGCGAATGAAAACCTGGTTCAGAAGTTTATCTGTTAAGGGGAAAATAAAAGCCAATAATAACAGTAGCATCTGAGATTAATGTAGTCTTAGAGAGAGAAGAAGAGAAAAATAGGATTAAAGAAATGATACAGGAATAAAAATTAAGTAGAAGAGTCTTACCTCTGCATGTTCTCAGGTGTTATGCCTGGTGAAGCACCTCTGAGGGATTTGATAAAACCCTATTTCAGTCCTTTTAAGAGAAGAATAAACCAAAGTGAAAAGAAGGTACGACCTTAGCACTAGCTGCTTATTGCCTGGTTTACCCTGACAAGGCATGACTCTACTTCTCAATAAAGTGATGGGTGAACTATTCAAGGATGTGGAGGGGGTTATATGCAGGATTTTTACTAGACAAGCGGAAGGCCTAGTTATCAGAAAAGCTCAGCTTGATATTCTACAGGAGTTGTCTAGACAGACTCCTGCTTTGTTCAATACAATATGGCATGTTAGTGAAGCATAGAGGAGTCTTTTGTGAGCATTGGATTTTTGGACATTGGACTTGAAACAGCAGGGTAAATTGAGCCTAAAAAAGAAGGGTTGTTTAGTTAGATACTCATCTCTGTGGTCAAAAAGTTCATCGTTTGGGGATCCCATTGGAACTGGTTCTGGGCAAAACCCAAGATGCTAGTATTTTGGTTCATATATTATCAGCTATCAGTGAAGGCAGGAAATCTCATGGAAAGAAGGAATGATGGCCTACTGGATGCTGAACTGGGACTAGTGAGACTAGGGTCAGTTCCCAGTTTAGCAGTGACTTTTGGCACTTTTTTGTGCCTCTGTTTTCCATCAGTAAAATGGGGCAATACTTATTAACCTCTTCTGGATGTTGAGATAAAATCCACTAATGGTTGTGAGGCACTTGGATGCTGCAGTGACGAGGGCCATATGTGTACCTAGATAGAAAAGGAAAAACGTTTTTTTCATAATACTGAATCACTCACACCCCCAGTCTGGGATTCAGCCAGAAGTGCAGCGGTTCACAAGAAAGAACAATAAATCACAGCACGTTTTTCAGAACTTCCTCTTTGGTTTAGAGGTTGCTATGAAGGTTGGGGTTGGTTTGTAAGCTAAATTGGTTTAACCAGTCCTCGTGTTAATCCATTTCCTGAAAGGGAAAATGAGCTGCTTTGAGGCAGAGTTGGGAAATGAAGCCCAATCCCTTATGGAAGTAGGACACACAAGTTAATACTACGGAAGGTATTGATTGTAAAGGGGCAATATTAATTAACATTGTTGTGTTCAATGAATGTAGCCTGTGTAAGAGATTCTGGGGAATAGGGAAGAATCTCTCTCTCTGATTTCCAGGAATCAGTTTCATAGTATCTTCCCTTTGTTTGTTATAATGGTGTGACGGGGGGGAGCTGGAGAATGGAGAAATGTGTTCACTGGCTTTCAGGGGGTCATTGCATGCAGTCGCTATATTTTGGACTTCAACTGGTGTTAGGGTGGTTTAGGCTGCATTTTGCTGTCATCTTGAATTTTTCTTCAATAGGGTCTTGTACACCCTGATGGCTTTTGTGCACCTTCCAGCCAGCATCTCCTGTCCCTATCCATTGTTGAAGAGAGAAAATAGAGGTTACACCCCTAGAACTTGCCTCAGTCTCATCTGGGTCTTCACTCTCTTCTTCCCTCGTCTCCATTGCTTATTTTTCCCCACCATACAAGAACTCCTAAATGATTCAATTCTGTACGTGCACCTATCAAAGTGTAGAGGGAGATTCCCCCCCCCCCCCAAAAGGCACCAATAGGAGATAAATGTCCAACTTCCACTGACTGTTAACTAATGTACTAGTTCCCATTTATGCCTTTAAAAATCTGCCCCTGTAAAACGTTGATCCATTCAATGACATCTTCAGCTTCAGTCGGTTTGAAAAAGGTAGTAGTCTCTATTGATGAATATGGTCCTTTGCAGCTGCTGGCGTTCCTGCAAGGGCTCTTCACATTCTACCATCATGGCTATGAACTTGCAAAGGACTTCAGCGACTTCAAGACAGAGCTGACAATCAGCATACAGAATGTAAGTGTATGTAAAGGAGAAAGTCTGTATGTGAATGCATGTGACTGTTTTGCACAGAGAGTTAACATTTTCCCTATATATAATTAGCTTTCCTGTATGGAACTCAACAGAAGGCTTTATAGCATAATTGAAAGCAAATGCTTTCTTTTTGTGTGTGTGTGTGTAGATGACACTACATTAAATGCACAACCCAAATAACAATTTGTTCCCCTGGGCATGGCAAGTGCAGAGAGCCAGACATCCTCAGGAGGACTTGGCAAGCAGACAGCAGTCTTTAAGTGCACCACACTTTTAGCAAGTATTTCAAAGACTTGTTTGAGTTAAGAATTGCAAACATCCCCCCCCCCCCGCCCTCCCCTCCCTTTTTTGTCAGTGGCAGACATTGGGATTTCTGTAGCTGAGAGAACTTGCACAGCCCCCTCCCCTGACAGCCGGGCATGGGGTTAATATCCAACAGGTGGACTTGTGCCTGTGTTTGGGAGATCAAATGTGCATTGCTTGCTTGCCTTTTTTAGGCTGAATTCTCTCTGAAAGAAAGTCATCAGAAAACTCACAAAAAACATCACACACCTCAGTGCTTGTTCTCCCCTCCCATCCCCCCCTCCAAATTACAAATACAGCCCTGTGAAACCATTTGATGAAGGACAGCAGTTTGTTGTTGTGTCTTGCCTATCGTTGTGTGGTGCTGCCATTTTCAGCAAAGACTGCAGTAACTGGGGCCCCTGGTGTTCTGCCACTTACCAGCCTGGGCCCCTGAATGCTAATTTACAAAAATGAATAGAATTCATTGGTGTACCTGTCAAACTGAGGTGTGCTGGGTCATCCCTCTAGCACAGCCACAGTGCTCAGTGGTGGTGTGCAAGAGATCAGATTTGATTTCCAGCCTCCTAGTCAGGGTTGGGCACTGGGAGTAGAGGAGCCAACAGAGTCCTTCACTAAAACAAAAACCCAGAACTGTTTCAAACTCCTGCCTCCCTGTCTGCCCAAAATGCCATAGTAACACTGTTGTATTTTGGACCAGTTCTGTACAATACTATAGCATGTGTATATATTACGCTCACACACAGTGGTAAAAACCTTAAGATTGCAAAGTTGGGGAAATGCCAGAATTCAGATCACCTGTGCCAGTCCTCGTTCTCCCCCTGTGTCATGTCTGTCTCCCCTGCTCCTCTGGTTCCCGGTTTCCCTCCTGTCCCTGGCTCCTTATCCAATCTACTTGCCCCATATCCCTATGTCTTACTCTTGTTCCTTCTGCATTCAGTTCAGGCAGCTTCCTCCTCCATGTTGCCTGGGCTGAGCAGAGCACAGACAGGCTACCTGCTCTCCATTCCAGTGCCCAGACCTGGGCCTGGCACAGTCCACAGAGGCCACAGCTGAAATTGCAGGGAAAAACCTGCTCAGCCCCAGTCGAGAGCTTGCACACAGAGGATGGGCTCTTTAGGGAATTAAACTGAAGCTCTAGCAAGTCTCTACTGACATGTGCAAACTGTTGGTTTTTTTAAAAGGCTTATAACTTGGCCAAATCGGAGTGATTTCCCCCAGGCATGGCAAAAGGCACATCGCTGACACAAAAGCGACTCCCCCTCCCAAATTACCAGTCCTTACTCCAAAGCAGAGGGGCGCTATAACATTTTCAAAGAAAATGTCAGAATTTAGCATGGGTAAAATGTACTTTTCCCCTTGCCTCGTTCTCAGAAATGGCCAAATAATTTTGGCTGAAATTTTCCGATAACTTTCAGCTTGAGGCAGACACCTGGCATGGAAAATTTCAGCCCAACAGTTAAAGTTTGACAAAGTTACAAGTAACTGAAAACAGGGTGTTATAATGGGAATTGTTGGGTAGCCTGAATAGTTGGCAGCGCTGCCAGCCCCAACCATAACTATTAGCATTAAAAACTATGAGATGAGGGAACAGAGACCCCAAGTAAGCCAAGCATATGCTTATATCCACTCATATTCAGCAAAGTGTTTAAATAGGAACTTAAGTCCAGCTGAAGTCAGTGGGACATAAACATGAGCTTCGGTATTTTGCTGAATAGGGATGGACTTCTGAACCAGGGTTGGAGTAGTTGTGAGGGCTCCCACCTAGATTACAGGAGGGCAAAGAAATATACCAGATAAAGTTAGCCACGGTTCCCTGGTTGTCTCTATGTAAATTCCTTTACAATAGCACACAGGTCGCACTGTGTGTATTGAAAGCTCTGGGGAAACGTGGATAATGGAAAATATATTTTTCAAAAATTATAGACAAGAAATCGTTTTGAAGGAACCCGGTCGGAGGTTGAGTCCTTGATGAGGAAGATGAAGGAGAATCCCGACGAGCACAGGAACATCAGCCCTTTCACAATGGAGGGCTATCTCTATGTCCAGGAGAAACGTAAGTGCTGTTGCCTTGAAGTTACTGAGCTGCTCTCTGCTGCCACTCGGAGGAGACTAAAGTGCAGAGTGGGAGCACTGGCTCTGCAAAACATCATGGTCCATGTGAAATGGCAAGAGGTGCAAGGGGACTGGGGGAAGAAATAAATCCTGTCAATTCTTGAGTTGGATTTGAATTACAGGCCTAGGGTAGCCACTTGTGCAGCTTTCTGCTGGAGCATCCCCACTCTCAGCAGGGCGGGCCCACATTCTGCAGTTCTGGGAAATTCTCCCCAGCTCCTTCAGCTTTCCCCCATGGTGACTCTGCATTGTGGTGCTGCAGGTGTATCCCGCAGGACAACCAGCATACGAGCTCGTTCCATGGTTCACGCCTCACAGTTCTCCTTTTACCTGCCTTTGGGTTTTTTACACCCAATGAGGTAGTCTGTTCCTGCTGAGCCTGTTAGCTCCTTGGCATACTCTCTTTGCAGTCCCTGAAAAATGAATTGTGCACAGTACTAACCAGAATAGGTGGGGGCGATCCCTACAGCACTTTGCTCTGGCCATGTAACTTTGAAACTCCCCGAGTCTGGCATGTAATTCAAAGCCCATCTCAGCAAATAGTCTTACCACCCTGGGTGGATAGAAGTAGAGGTCTCGGCACTAGAGAAGATACTGCATTGGGCAACCCTGCCCTGGTAGAGGGAGGGACTAGAATCCAGCTACTAGGAGCCTGATCCAAGGGTTAGGAAAGACTCCGAAATGATCTACTGAGTCAATTCTACCTTTAATTTCTATGAAGAGGAAGGATGGTCCAGTGGTTAATCTCTAGCATGGGACTAAGGAGACTGGTTCTCTGCTCCACTCCCTGTGTGGCTTTGGGCAAGTCACTTGTCCACTCTGTGGCTCAGTTTCCCATGTAAAGGGGGATAACAGCAGTGCCCTACCTCACGGAAGTGTGCGAGGGTAAATCCATTACAGACTGTGAAGTGCTCTGATGCTATGGTGATGCGGGCAGATGAGTACATAGATAGAACTCCCTGGTTTCCTAATTGGTGATATCTCAGGCAAAAGTGGGAAAGCAGTTAGTAGGGTATCTTCCTTAAGAGTGAGAAACTTGTCTGCAAAAAGGTCTGGAGTCTGTACAGTGGGATAAAAGAAGAACGAGAACCTCACTAAATGCCCACTTTTGCCTGGCAAGGAGAATGAGTAAATGCTACATTCTAGGAATAATCTGAAATGACATGGAGGCCGATGATAGTGGGGAGATCCAACATAGCAGACTGAGGAGTAATTTGCTCAAGTGAAACTGCTGAAGCCTCATTGCTTGGTACATTTCAAAGCTTGGCGAATATGCAGGAGTGACTAAAGGTGGACAAGATAAATGCTAACAGGTCTGTTCTATAGTTTTTCTGTAGCTAATGCTCTGATTATATCACGGAATATGAAACTAAAGCTAATTTAGCAAATTACCAGGTCTGTCCATAGGAATCAGCTTGGTCCAATGGATGGGACACTGGCCTCGGAGCCTGGAGACTTGTATTCTATTCCCGACTCTGCTAGTGATTGATTTAATTCTGGATCTCGCTTTCCGCTCCATGCAGTGGGGATTATTATGCTTTTATTCACTTTTGTAAAGTGCTTTTGAGAACTATAGATGCAAGAGTCTGTATCGTTCGTCTTAGGATGTTTAATTGTGGCTTTGGTAACGACTGCTTTGTAGACCGGAGTTAATTGTTAGAAATCTCAAAACTTAAATTCCATTGTAGGTCACTTTGGAACCTCCTGGGTGAAGCATTACTGCACGTATCAGAGGGAATCTAAGCGAATCACTATGGTACCATTTGACCAGAAATCTGGAGGAAAAGGGGTGAGTGGAAATACGCCAAGTGCACTCATGCTAGGGTCACCTGAATGGTCATTTTCTGGGGAAGAGCTGGCGTGAGTCTTGCTCTTGGCCCAACAAAGGTTGGGTTGGGAATGCCCTGTGTCTGTCAACGACAAGCCCTTGAAACTGCCAAAACCTTGGCACTGATGGATTTCATTGGTGGGTTCTATCCAGTCTTCTAATTCTCTTCTCTCCCCACTAACCTCTGCTAGAAACGCTTTTTTAGCAGAATGACACAGTAAAGTGCTGGCACCTATGTTTTCTCATCTTTTGAGAATGACACCCCCACTTTTCCCTGGGAGAGGACTTTTTGTTGGAAAGGCCACTGTTGCCTTTCAATCAGAAACTTTCCCCTCCAGTGAGTACTCTAAGGAGTTGTTAACATCCACTCACTCTGGCACACACCCACAACACTAGCTAATTAGTCACTGAGAGGGTGGCTCAAAATATTAATGTGCAGATATTGCAAAGAGAGCCCTAGGGTGCTGATTTAAAGAGATGTAGATCACATCTCTGTGGGTACTAACAAGCTATGTAAAACCATCATGGTGGGGAAATAACATTGGCAGAGTAAACAATGTAATTCAGCAGCAGCTTTCCATTCAGTAAAGGAGTAGCAACTCATTAAGAGCTTGTCTACTGTGATAGATCCAGACCGGTTGGGAACAGCAGAGTAGTAGAAGGGAGATATACTGGCCACTGGATAAGCAGTTTTCTGTTCCCTGAGTGACCAGAGCAGGTGCTGCTCCAGGCTAATGAGAACACCTGACTCCAATTAACCTGCTAAGAGTCAGGTGAGGCTGTTAAGCACCTGACTCTAATTAAGGCCCCTCTGATGCTATAAAAGGACTCACTCCAGTCAGGCTAAGGGGAGCCAGGGAGAGGAAGTGCATGTGAAGAACTGGGAGCAAGAGGTGTGCAAGAAGCTGAGAGTGAGTAGGCGTACTGCTGGAGGACAGAGAAGTACAAGCGTTATCAGACATCAGGAGGAAGGTCCAGTGGTGAGGACAAAGAAGGTGTTGGGAGGAGGCCATGGGGAAGTAGCCCAGGGAGCTGTAGCTGTTGTGCAACTGTACCAGGAGGCACTCTAGACAGCTGCAGTCCACAGGGCCCTGGGCTGGAACCCGGAGTAGAGGGTGGGCCCGGGTTCCCCCCAAACCTCCCAACTCCTGATCAAACACAGGAGGAATTGACTTGGACTGTGGTTTCTACCAGAGGGGGAGGTCTCTGGACTGTTCCCGACCCACAGGGTGAATCTGTGAGGTGAGCAAATCCGCCAATAAGCGCAGGACCCACCAAGGTAGAGGAGGAACTTTGTCACACTACTTATGGAGCTAGTCAAGAATAAATCCACATGTGCAGACCCTAAAGGCTTGTCTACTTGGGGACACTCAGGAAATTTAATCCGACTTAATTAAAGGAGAGAATTAAAAGTGGATTAGTTAAACTGCATTAAACCCCTGTGTGGACACTCTCAGAAATAAAGTGGCCTAAATTTGGTGTAGTGTAAGAATGCAAGAATGTAACAACGACCATACTTGGTCAGACCAATGGTCCATCTAGCTCAGTATCCTGTCTCCTGACAGTGGTCAGTGCCAGATACATTCTTCACTGTATGAATTTATATTTCTTTAACCAAGCAAAGCCTACAGAGATCAGTCCCCTTTTTAAGGGTGACCTGACCACAATACTTCAGCTCCCCTACACTTCAGTAATGGCACAAATCTCCCCTGAGGCTAATGTATTGGCTGACTGGCATCCATAGCTCTTTATATACACTCCATCCCAGGTAGAATGGACTCTCTTCCATTGCTATCCGGTCTTCAGCATGACTCCTGGCTAGGGGATGCTCACTTCGCTTAGCTCTTGTCCACACCAGATTATTTTTTTCCTGCTTTAACTGTACCAATATAAAGCACCTTTATACCAGTGTAACTGCATTGCACTAGAGCTTGTACCATGATAACTATATCAGTGAAAAACCACACCCCTAACTGACAGTTATACCAGTATGATTGTCGAGTGTAGACCAGCCTACAGTGACTCTGCTGTAACCAATACTGTAGTTTTTTAGAGGCCTTGCAAGTCTTCCCATCCACTAAGGCATGCCAGGAATCTTTCTGAAGCAGACAACAGCAGCAGGCGGGAGATATGTGACCTCTCTTGATCAGCAGAGGGATCTCTGTTGTTGTAGGCTGTGGAGGCTCTGTCTGTCATCGGCCTGTTTTCAGCCTCTCAGGAAACCACCTCAGGCTATGGCTGGAGCCAAATACTAATCAGTTTAAAATTGCTTTCTCTCCAAATGGCATTCTTTGAATACCACTTCCCTGGCAGCAGTGGGCAAATCCAGCTAACTTCAGGGAAATGAGTTTAGGATTGGGGCACAAGCTAACTCTGTTGATCCTCTTGGCAGAATCCTTGCAGTCAATGTGGAGAGTTCGTTAGAACAGGCTATTGGTGTCAATGTTATTCTAGTTCCCTAATACATTTTCTGGAATGGTTGATGTCAGTGTTGTGATTGTCCAGCACGACTGGTCAGTGAAGCGTGAAAAGACATGGAAAAACACAGGAAGTTCGCAAACTCAAAAACTTTTTCATTTTTTTTTTAAATTGAACTATCGGTGTTTTTTAAAAATTCACCCGAGACATCAAGAGCACACGTCAGACAGAATCACTCAACAACTGAGAGCAAAGAATCCTGTCTAAATTCACGTTGCATTAAAGAAACCTCTTCTATGTTTGTTGTCATTACTACTCATACATGTCATGGGCAGTGTTACTGTAAAAATGATCTTTATCATGCCCCCACTGCATTTCCTTTTCTGTGCTGGTAAATGTGTGCTCAGTTTGCATGCAATTTATTCAGTGAGTTGATAGATAGTTTTAATGTATTATAGCTAGGGCTCTGTGTCTGTCACGGAGGTCGCAGAAGTCACGGATTCTGTGACTTTCCACAACCTCCATGACTTCTGTAGCAGCTGGTGCAGTTGGCTCCTGGGACCGCCTGAGCAAAGGTCCTGGGGTGGCCCCCAGCAGATGGTGCAGCTGGCCCCCCTCTCCCCCCAGCAGCACCCTGCCCCTCTACCCCGCCCCCTCCCCCCAAGATTTAGTCAGAGGTATTTATAAGTCATGGACAGGGCACAGCCTGTGAATTTTTGTTTATTGCCCATGTCCTTTCCATGACTTTTACTAAAAATACCCATGACTAAATCGTAGCCTTAATTCTAGTGTGTTTCTGGCCACCTTACAACACAGGGTCTAATGTCCATGGACTGCAGGGTCCATGGTTACTGTTACACAATAGAACTGAAATGATCATGCTCTATCAGCAGAGATACCTACCACTCAAGAGAAAGGAAAATCTCCTTTAACTAAACACTGCAGCAGTTCTGATTCCATCCAGCAGAGGGCTGTGGTGTGTACGTGTACACACACACATAAACACACACACACCATTACACTTTGTATAACATCTAATAAAATTAATCCGGAAGATGGATGCTAGAAAAGGAGAATGGTACACTGGCTTTGGCATTTCTTTGCTATGTAATATGCTTTTTGTAGGGTGCTTACCTGTCTCACTCAAAGATGCGTGCATAGAAAATGCCACTGAAATGCAGCCACCTGTGGGGTGAAGGGTGACATCCATCTTGACAGTATACTGTAAGGGAAGGGAAGGGTGACTTTGCTCAATAACAGTGGGTCAGGCTCCCCTGTTTTACAAGAGCTGTAGGGTATGTGGGACAGATAAGACCCCTCTTTTTAACAATCTTATAAAAATGTTTTCTGAAGGGAACCCACATGGAAAACTGTGGAATTAAATCTAACTACTCCGCAAGGATGGAGAGACAAATCAACTTGGCAAAGATTCAAAATGCTGTATTTCCAGGGAGTGTGGATATTTCAAACCTTATGCTTAGACCCACAAGCCATCCCCTCTGGGGTTAATACATATTAATCATAATTCTAGTAGGCTGAGTGTGTGTAATATACACAGTTCTGTTCTCAACCTAATCTAGAAGTCCTGTATCCTTGTAGGGAGAAGATGAAGCAGTCACACTCAAATCCTGCATACGCCGGAAAACTGACTCGATAGAGAAGAGGTTTTGCTTCGATGTGGAAGCAGTGGATCGGTGAGTGGGGCAGTCTTTTTTTCTTGCACCAATGGAAGGTGCACAGCCTTAGAGCACGTAGACTTTGATTTACTTACTGAAGCCCAGCCAAGGACTCCAGACTATATGCCTGTGCACACATGGCTGTACCAGCAGCAACATGTGCATTACACACAGACCTACTTGGCCTTGTTGGAAAATTCTTGTTAATCCTGGGGGCATTCTACGCCAAAAAATTAAAAATTCTTGCACAATATTTTAAAATTCTGCAAATTTTATTTGTCAAAATAACACTACATAATCATGCCAGTTTCAATTATTTTGGTAATTTATTTCAAAATACCTGTCAGCAAGTATGTCTGTAACAACACCGACACATACAAAAATCTCCCCAGGAGTAGAGAGTTAAAGAACCCCCTATGACAACACAGTTCCTATTTCTCTGCCCCTCCCACCCCCCCCCAACAACCCAGTTCCTTTTTCTCTGCCCCCCTCCCCCAGAGCCCAGCTGGGGGCGGGGGAGGCAGGGGGTGTTGGCGGCGGCGAGACACCCTCAACTCCCCCCCCCCCCCCCCCCCCCCCCCCCCCCCCCCCCCCCCCCCCCCCCCCCCNACATCTGAACCCCCTCTTCCCCAGAGCCCAGCCACGGGGCCTCCCTGGTCCAGATACCCGCACTCCCTTCCCCCCCGGAGCCTAGCCATGGTCCCCCCTTGCCCAGACACATGTCCCCCTCCCTCCCCAAAGCCCAGGGATCCAGAGGGAGAAACAGCTTGATGCTCGGTCCCAGATTTGCATGGAGTTTCCTGCGTGCCGTCCTCTCCTTCCCTCAGGACATGCTGGGAACTGCAGCTGCCAGGAACCCTCTAGCTCCCACCACCCACCCCCAGTATCTTCTATGTGCAAGCTGGGTTCTGCCGAGTCCAGTGACCCCTTGTGGTGGCTAGCTGCACTGCAGCCCATTTCTGTGCGGGAAAGGAAATTCTGTGCGCACAACGTTAATTTCTGCAAACTTCTGCATTGCGCAGTGGAGCAGAATTCCCCCAGGAGTATCTTGTGCAATTTTAGCAGTTTGTTTCTTTTATCTCTTAGTCACACACTCCATGGAAGCTGTTAGTTGCCACAACTCCCTCCTCCCTAGTGTTTTTGCAGTAGGGGCTCATTGCAAGATGAAGCACCAATTCAATATAAGGTGCAGCATTTACTCAAATCTCACTTATTTTAATGGGTGTCCACTTTTTCAGAGTCTGATGTTAAGTAGCCTTCACAATGGAAAAGAAATTCAGCCTGTGTGTTAGAAAAGTCCATTTACATGGCACAGACACTGCACATCCTTCCAGTGTCTTGTGTTTGTTTATAACATGACTTCAGCTTTTGTGCTGGAGAATGGCTGTTGCAGATGCACTGTGGATGGCTGACTGTAGAAATCCCACGCTCACATCCAGTGCATGGCTCTTTAAAGTTGCATCTTCTGATTTCTGAAGGAGATGCATGGTGTCAAGTATCAGGGGGAAGCCGTGTTAGTCTGTATCCACAAAAACAACAAGAAGTCCAGTGGCACCTTAAAGACTAACAGATTTATTTGGGCATAAGCTTTCGTGGGTAAAAAATCTCACCTCTTCAGATGCATGGAGTGAAAGTACCTCTACTCCCTTCTCTTCATGTGTCATTATATAATGCCTGCATCTGTAACTTTCACTCCATGCATCTGAAGAAGTGAGGTTTTTTACCCATGAAAGCTTATGCCCAAATAAATCTGTTAGTCTTTAAGGTGCCACTGGACTCCTTGTTGTTTTTGAAGGAGATGGTTTCTGTAGCCTGATATGATTTATCAGTTGGAGGCTGAAACCTCCTCTTTTTTATGTAAATGAAGCATGAAAATTCCTGTCTCATAAGCATTCTCTAGTAGGAAACCACAAAACCCGATGAGAAGTGATTAGTCTGAGCGACTACTTTTTTTCTAGGCTGAGTCAATAAAGGACTGTTCTCAATCACATCATGTTATTATGTTTGTGCTTGCTGGAGAGGGGAGTCAGAAGATCAAAATAAAGGGATTTTATTGTAGCTTCAGAATCTGCCTTCCTAAACCTTAGGCTGGCAATAGCTTGGTAAGGATGATGGACTAATTCGCTCTGATCATAACTTGCTTGTGTGATGAGCAACAAAATTAAGCTTATAATTCTGAAATTAGTTTAGGGTTTGGAGAAAATTGAGTTGGCGTGATAGCATGGCTGCATGTGCTGAGCTGCCCTGCAGGAGCCCTCTGTGGATGGAAAGGACACAGGCCAGCAAAGTGCAGGGGAATGTGTACTAGCTGCCTTGTTTGGCATCTTCCTCTGCCAGCTGATTGCTCAGATAGCACTGGAGTAGCATCATTGCCTTCTAGCATCTGTGCCATAAACGTTTCTTGTGCATACTGCCACAACAGATTGCAGTTGTAATGAGCAACCGTTCAAAACAATGCAGTGAACACAAAGTGATATAAGGTGGTGTGATGTTTGACCCTCAATACATTTAAATTCTTAATGTGCTCTTGCTTATCATTTCTGATGTTCACAGAAGTGGGCTTCTCCTGTACTTAGCCAAACAGCTGGCCTCCATATGTGGAATCTCTCTTGCCCAGTCCGAGTGAGGTTCTCTGGTTTTCTCAGCCACATGCATTCAGATTGCATCCAGACGTGTTTATGTATTGGTTCAATTAGTAGCCCAGAAGTCAGGATTCCAGAATTCTGTTCCTGCTCTGTATGGGCTTGGGTAAATCACTTCAGTTATATGTATCTCACTTTACTTGATTGTGCATTGGGGATAATAGAAAGTCTGTCTACTTCCCAGACTTTCTTTGAGGTTTGTTTAGTCAGTGTTTACCAAGTGTTTTGAGTCTCTTGGTTAGAAAGTGCTACTTGGGCAAAGTATTTTTAATTACTAATTTATTTTGTTATGACTTGATGGCTTATGTGTATCTTGAATGAGGGAAGAAAAGGGGGAATGGACAAGGAAACATGGCAGTGGATAGGGCACTGCCTTGGGACTTGGGAGAGCTGGCTGACTTCAAATCCTGATTCAGCCAGCCCCAGGCTTTCTTGTGTGTCCATGATCAAGTCACTTAATCTCTTGGTGCTGCTTTTGCCACCAGTAGAATGCGGGGTGGAGGGCGGGGGGGAGAGAGAAATGCGTCTCTACCTCCCTGGGCTGCAGTGAGGATCAAATCCATTAATGATTGAGAGTTGCTCAGATATTAGTGATAACAGCCATAGAAGTGTTTAGACCAGGGGTAGGCAACCTATGGCACGCGTGCCGAAGGCGGCACGTGAGCTGATTTTCAGTGGCACTCACGCTGCTCGGGTCCTGGCCCCCAGTCCGGGGGGCTCTGCATTTTAATTTAATTTTAAATGAAGTGTCTTAAACATTTTAAAAACCTTATTTACTTTAAATACAACAATAGTTTAGTTATATATTATAGACTTATAGAAAGAGACCTTCTAAAAATGTTAACATGTATTACTGGCACGCGAAACCTTAAATTAGAGTGAATAAAGGAAGACTTGGCACACCACTTCTGAAAGGTTTGCCGACCCCTGGTTTAGACAGAGGGAAATTCATATTCGACTTAAGTATTTATATCTTACCATTGCAGTGAAATCTCAGTGCTTCTAAAAATTCTATTGGTATTAAAATATTAAGAGAAAGGTAATGGTATGGCCACAGTTATAGTGATAGGCTAAAATCACTAACAGGGAGCGCAGAACTAAGCTGCATCTCAAGTCTAACATTCTAGTACACAGTCTCTAGGTGGCAGTCTTGTATTTTCTTCCCATGTTATGTTATATGGTCAGTGTGAAAATAGCAGTGCTACAAGCATTGCATTTTGGGAAATTGGTATAATTTGCAATATATTGTGGAAACACCCGTGTTGCAATGGTGCATGGTATTTTAGAAAATAACCCCTATGAAAATTCCTGTCAATTTTCTGTCCCTTCCCTTTCCAGCAATAAAGGTGGATCAGCACTTTAAAAATGAATGTCTGAGCATGATTTGTGGTCGAAAGCTCCCAAATGAGTACTGTTTGCTTTTTCCTGTTTTTTTGGCAAGGAATAAGATTCCAAAGTTCCCAAAGAAGACATAGTGCATATTCGGGGGAGCAAAACAAAAGTCTCAAATGTCTCTATAATGCAAATAATTTTGATTTTTTGTCTGTGGGAAGCAAGCGAGGCATATTTTAACATTCTGAACAAAATGCATCTTGAACGTTCATAATGCAGTGAGCCCCCCAAATGGCGTAATCCTGTTTTGCTGATCGGCTATACTGTGCAGTGGGGTAGTACAGCTTGGGTTTGCTAACGCGTATTTGTAGTCTTTGCATTAAATCAGTTTTCTAAACCAGGCTCTAAGCAAGGATAGCATATATGTCTTAAAAAATGAGTATTAGAAGGAGCATTGCCTTTGGCTGATGCTGGCTTGATAATTGCCCAGGTGTTTGGTGTAATGTGGGTCAGAGCTTTGAGCCAGATGCTGAGCACTTTGAACTCCAATTGACTGGAATTGCAGGTATTCAAGGTTTGGCCCTGTAATTAGCTGAATGTTACATTCATCAAGACAGTTAACGTTGTTGAAGTACAGCACCATTCTGCTAGAAAGCCCATTTATTGGTGGCTTGGGAACAGCTGGTACCTCAGCACTCCTGAAGCATGCAGGCATCCATTATAGCCACATGCTTTCTCATGGGCTGTTTCTTTATGTGCTGTCTAATTGCTGAAACAGCATTAAGTTCGTTGTATTTCTACTGACTGGGTGGCTGTGAGTGTAGTGAGCCTGTTTTGGGCATCTGAATTATTCATGCAGGGCTTCTTGGCCTACTTAGATCATTGATAGTAGCTTCTGAGTGGGGACACGGCTCTTTTTCCCATCCCCAATCCCCCCCGCAGCTTGTCATCTGACTTGCAGTCCCTTTTCCTTTCTGGCTAGTGAGTTTCAGTGATTCTCCTCATGTCACATGCAATACAGTTTGTACTTGTTCCTTTGCTGGTATCACATTTCTAGTGACCTTTAAAAGAAAGAAATTACTGGGGTTTTCACGTTATGGCTAATGCTGAGTAAAGGTAACCTGCTCCCTTCCTTGCCCTCGATGGGCTTTGGGAGATGTACAGCGTACCTCGCCCTGCTGCACAGGAAGAACTACTCCTGAGGGCATCCTGCGCCAAAATGTTAATTTCTGTGCACAATATTTTAAAATTCTGCAAGTTTTATTTGTCAATAAGTAAATGCAGAGGCTCCAGCATGGCAGTGGGGAGCACAGGCCACTGGCTGCATGAAGGTGGAAGGTCACCCTGCAGCCTCCCCACCCCGGGACACGGACTCAGCGGTGAGGCTACACCTGACCCTGACACAGCACAAGGCCTTGGCCTGCCCCAGAAACATCCTGAGGCCCTGTCCCTCTGCGCCAGGCGCACCAGGTGTGGGGCAGGCAGGCTCAACAAGGCAGGATCCAAGTGTGAAGGGGCTCAGTGTGGAGGGATTCAGGTGTGGGGTGAGAGGGTTCTGTGTGGGATAGTCTGGGTGCAGGCAGCTCAGTGTGGGGGGATCTGGATGCACAGAGGCTCGTTGCAGGGGTTCCAGTGGGACTCTGCAGGGAGTTCCAGGTGAAGGTAGTTGGGGCTCAGAGGAGGGATCTGGGTGTGGGGGTCTCAGCGTGGGAGCCTAGGTGCTGGGGGAGTGAGGGTTGGTGGGGTGGGGGTCTGGGTGCAGCTATTTGGGGGTCAGTGGCGTGGGAGTCTGGATGTGGGGGCTCAGGGTGGTGTGTGAGGGTGGGGCTCATCAGGGTGGGGGTTTGAGTGCAGGGAACTCAGTGGGGGGTGCTCTGGGTGCAGTGGTGGGGGTCCTGAGGCCACAGGTCTGGGTGCAGGGGGCTCCAGATGCAGGGGTTGAGGTTCAGTGGGGTGGGGTTTGGGTATGGAGTGCTAGGGGGGTTCTGGGTGTACGGGGTGAAGCTTGGCGGTGGTGTCTGGGTATGAGAGGTCCAGATGCATGGGCGCTGGGAGGATGGGGGAGCAGCTCCCCATACAGTGACAACCCCTCCCCACTCCCCAGCTGAGGAGCGATGGGGGCAGGAAGCAGGGGAGGATGCTGAGCTTCCTGCAGCTGGAAGAGGTTTCTGGGAGTGGATCTGATGCAGCCCCAGCCACTTCTTACAGGGGAAGAGGAAGTCCCGTCCTCTCCTGCCTCCAGCCTAGCCCGGACTAGCAGCTGATACTGGCTCTGGGTAGGAGCCACTGGCTGGGTTGTCCCCAGCCCCATGGTGATTTACTTCTCCGCCGGCTGCTCTGGGTGCCTGAAACTATGTACCTGTGCTGCTAGGGAGTGGTGCGTGACTGCTCTTGTAGCTTCCCTGTCAGAAAGTCATTTTTCTGCAGGGAAGCAAAGAAATATGCGGGTGACATGAATTCTGTGCACGTGGAGTGGCGCAGAATTCCACCAGGAGTAAAAGAACATATTGACTGCATTTAGTAACTACCCTTAAGATTCCTGTTGTGTTGCGATCAGGGGGGAATGTTTCTAGCAAGGCAGTAGATGAGGCCTTTGCTTATGTTGTCAGTGGAGTGACCCTTCAAGTGCTCAGGCACTAAATCCCTCCTCATTTGCAGCTTTTTCTCCCCCCTCCCCTCGCATATTTCATTTTGGGGACTTGCCCTTGTCTGGGCTCTGCTGTTTGACCTGAGGATGGCTCCTGAGACTGACATAGCAGTGTGAGGTATGTCATTCTGCAAACACAAGGTCACTTTATCACTGCTTAAATCAGAACTGCAAACTCCTTCACCATGCATTCAGCTCTTAGCTCAGCCTTGCAGATTGTATTAGTAAGCTGTTTTATGTCTCTTATAAAGCAACTTAAATTGTCTTGGCGTGATAAGATGCTACATGAGTCAAAGTTGTTATCTTTTTCTCTTGCTTTCATTCTTTATTCCTCTGGAAGAAGAAAAGCAACTTTTTTTTCCTCCACAGACCTTTTGGATTAAACTTTTGACTTTTTTGGTATTAATGTTGATTTTTTTGCCTCATATTTTCCCTGGATATTTAATCTTTTAAACCTTGCTCATTTAAAACAAAATTTGCAAGAAGAATTTATATTGACTTCAAGGTTTGTGTCTGTATGCCTAACATAGCGAAATGAATATAGATATTAAATGTATACTCCTGTACTGGGATACCTTATTGTGAAAGGGAATGCTCCCCACCCATGCAGCCTAGTGGTCGGGCAGGGTTGTACCAGATTGTCTTCCAAGCCTCCCCATTTCTTACTGTTTCTCTGCCCTGCTTGGTCTGTCCTTCCTGTGACTCTGCCTTCTGGCCTGGTAATTATTCAAGTCTGTCCATTTCAGGACAAGTATAAGGAGGCCTTAAGGCACCCCTGTTTGGTTGAGAACCTGTGGCCCAGACCCTTTTCCCTCCCTGCTAGGTTCCCCATGTCAGGGCTAAGCCTCTGTAGTTGTCCCTCTTTAGAGGCTGATAGGGGAGCCCAAGCCCACCCTCTCCACTGGACTCCAGTCCAGAGCCCTATGATAGGCAGCTAAATCCTGCACCCTGGGGTGTTATGCAGCTGCCTTCCTGGATCACTTCCCACCAGCTAAAGATAAAAATTAAAACACAAAGATAGTCTCTGTTCTTCAGAGAATCACAGGCCCCTTCTTTGTGGGCTCGGTCAGCTCTCAGGCATCAGGAGAGTCTGTGGTGCTCCTTCTCTGGAGTTCAGAGTGTGGGTCAGCTCATCTTCACTTCCTGCTACTGAGCTACTCTGCTTCCCTTTTCATGTTCCTCCTCGCCCCTGTGCAGGTTTTTCAGGCGGGCTGGGTTGGGGCCACCTGGTTGCAGAGCAGCTTGTTAGCCCCTTCCTCTCCAGTGTGGGGTTTGTATTCCCCATCACTCTTATGCTGTAAAATTTCTTTAATCAAGTATTAAAACATTTATATTAATATATTTGTATTCATATATATTTAATTATATTTCGTGAGATCTGCAGTGAGGGAATCTGGGTGAGGCTCCCCTCAGTGTCTCAGGCTGAACATTGAAACTTAACAGCCACTCTTGGAAACTGTTGGCTGTAATGTTTATTTTACATGGTGCTTCACTGACTGAGCTGCCGGCTGGCGCGGACTCCATAGGTGTGTGTACTTAGAATGTTGTTTCAATTGTGAGCCCTTCTAGGGAGAGACTGTGTCTTCAGACTTGTCTGTAAAGTGCCCAGCATGCTGCTGGCACTGTACAAAGAACAATAAGTGAAGTAATGTGCTGGCATCTTATAAAATGCACCACAACCAGGAAGGCAGTTCTGCATACTAAAGCACCACAATATATGTTTCAGCAAATGAATTATGTGGGGGGAAATGCAAATGCATTTGAAATATAAATGGCATTTTAATTGTTTCACAGCCTCTCTCCCCTCCCATATTGTTAAAATGTCTGACTTTGAAGTAAACACCAACGGTTTGTTATCTTCTTAAAGGCAGAGCAAACATCTTTTATCACTTCTTATCCCATGCATGAGAGAATGCGGGGCATGAAAAACCTGTATTGTCCTCACGAGACCTTATTAGGGGTTCCTGATTAACTGTTCCAGAATGAGAGCGCCTTACTCTGAAGTGGATTAAGTTAATTTGGAGCAAGGCATTCTTATTCTAGACCAAGCGTGTCTACGCACAGTTATTCAGGAATAGCTATGCTGTGAATTCATACCCCACCATATCCAAATTAACTTCTCAAGCGTAACTAGTCCTTAGTTCCTTGGGAGTCGGGAGTCAAGCTTTTTATGAATGAACAATTTCAATTCCTTATTATTTTTTTTTAGTTTCCTTGGGTAAGAGACTGAAATTAACACATTTTGTTTTTCTCTGTCTCTCACTCACACATCTAGCTGAGAATACAGCCCTTTTTTGTAGTGATCCTTAACTAGGATGTTAGCATCCCCAGTAGACATTTGCCCTTAACTTAAACTCTTGTTTAGAAAGAGCACATGATGTCCATCAAGGGAGAGGTTGGTACCAAGAGGTTGGTACCAACCTGCCACAGTTCATAAAGATGTTTCTAGGAAAAGGTTCATCGTCAGCACTCAGCAAATACTGTTGATAATTATCCACCCACTAGATACTGATTCCACTGTTTCCGTTAAATCCTCTTGTCTACCAGATACAGAGCTTTGTTCCTTGCTTTGACAGTACTGGTGTAGGGTTTAAAGCCGTGTTGCTTTTCCAAATGGAGTGAAGATTAAGTGGTTACCTATTTTCGAATGGAGAGGAAAACTTCCAAAGCACTAAGCCTGTGAGTACTGACTGACTCACCAAGGGGATTAGCAAAGATAACATACATTCTTTCTGGATTACTTGGCCCTAAACTTGTTGCAAGCCTGAATAGCCCTTGTCCTCTACTGGGTAAACTGAGAGCTGCTTTGTGTCTGTAATAGTCCTTGGTGAATTGTCTATTGGCAATTGTGATATTCGGGCAAGCGGATTGCAGGGTTTGGGCTTGGTCCTCTGCTCCTTGTTTATAGGTGCCACAAAAGCTGTAGAAAAAGGATCGGAAACATCAATCCGTCTAAAATGGAATCTCTTATTAATGTTTTGCTGGCTAGCAGAGGTTCTGCTCTTGTCAGGTGTCAAATCGACGTCATTACAATCATGCAGCTTTCATTCGCCTGTTGAATCATCTCTGAGCAGGGCATGTTGGAAACTCAGGTTCTCACAGCCCTCACCTGTTACTGGAGATTTAATATGCAAAGGAGGGCATGTTGTATGCTGAACACTCTCTGACAGCAAGTAGCCTGAATAAAGCCTGTGAAGTCAGTGTGCTTGTTCTTTTCTTGCCGCACCAGCTGTATTTCGCTACAGAAAGCAGTGATCCTTCATATTGAATTTTGCCGCCGGGGCTGGAGCACTTGCCATGTATACAAAGATGAATGTCAGAAGTCCTCCGGTTAAATGATTTTGGTGAGTGACGACACCCAAATATTCCTACAAGGAGAGTTCCGACACACTTTTCCGAATGCATTCAATCTCCTCGCCGAGCCTCCTACCATTGTGTGGTTATATTTTCCCTGTTATCAGGGAAGCTATACATTTCAGTCATGAAAAGTGAGCTGTAATAATAAAGGGACTGAAAATAACTTGTCAGGGGGAAAAAACCAACACCCTATACACTATCTCAAACATTAAATTCAGAATGAAGCATGTTCCCCATAACCTGGCTTTATGAAAGCAGCACAGTAGTTAGACTCTGTGTTTACTTGTTTTGAATCCCAATGAGGCAGCATGTGTCTTGGCTTCACTGATGTTCTTTTGGAAACCTCAATGCACTATAGTGGGATATTGATACAGACTTACAAAGTTGACAGTGACTGGGGCCATCTCAGATTTGTTTGCAGTCGCTGATTGCAGAAGGATAAATTGGGATTTGTAGGCTCAAATTAAAAACCAAATCATTAAATTGTATCCTGTTTAAATAAACCTTCAGGACACACTGCCAGAAATCCCTTTGCCCTGCCCTGGTCTTGGCAGCACACTTCATATGTTGCTTCCTCTAATGAAGAATTTCATCCAAGTTCTTGGGCATGCTATATGCTGTCAATCGTATTGAGGATCCTCATGCTTTTTGTGCACAGTGTTAACAAACCATGTTTCAACCCTACAAAGGGAGCAGGTAGTCTTACCTAAATCTTTTTTTTTTTTTTTTATTACAAAGGCAGTGCGGTCCAGTGGATAGAGCACTGGACCGAGTATCTGCAGACCTGACTCTATTCCCAGCCTGCCCCCTGTGTAGTGACCCACTAAGCTAGGCTATGCTGCCTGTGAGGAGAGGCAGAGGCAAACCAAGACAAAAGGGATCATTTTAAATTTTTAGAACTTTATAAGGAAAAACTCCAAAATTGTACCATGAGCATAAATAATATAGAACATTACCAAACTTACTACTTGTAACAATAAACTATAGCTTACCAACTCATTTAACCTTTTGTGAGCTTGTACACGCTGGGCAGTTAGTACCAAATGCATTGTTGTTAACCACAACAAAAGAGATTACTTAACGATATACTGTATCATTTCAGAGAATATTTCTTTCGCTCTCCTTGGCTGTAAATCTTTGCTTCTTTGTGTCTCTTTGGCTTGAAGTGCTCCCTTAGATTCGATGTTCTTGTGCCTGTACCTCTTTTCACCGAGTTTACCCACAAGCAGGGTTTCTTCACCTAGTGGGCCCTCCCATGTCCATCAGGCACCTTTGAACAGTATTCCGTCAGTAGATACACCTCTACCCCGATATAATGCTGACCCTCGGGAGCCAAAAAATCTTACCGTGTTATAGGTGAAACCGCGTTATATCGAACTTGCTTTGATCCGCCGGAGTGCGCAGCCCCACCCCCCCGGAGCACTGCTTTACCGCATTATATCTGAATTCGTGTTATATCGGGGTAGAGGTGTATTTAAACAGTCATTCTCTCGGTTCATGTAGTTTAGGCTTCTTGTTTACCGTTTTCAGGTTCTGTTTCATCTAACACAGCTTTTTGATCAATTCTCTTTTTCACCAAATGTATTTCCTTTCAGTTTTTTCCCTTGATGCTCTTTCTCTGGTAGATCTGTAGATTTTATTTCCCGCTGTTTCCCTTCCCTAATAGTGCCTGCTCACATACCCAGGTCGTCGTCTTTTTTAATTTTCTGCTTCCCCTGACCTGAAACCTTTCCTATTTTCCTTCTTTCCTCCTTCTCACTTCCCAGTCCCCTACTTTTATTCTCCTGTTCTTATATTTTATCACCTCACCTCCTACCCAGCCTCCGGTTCATCTGCTAGCTCAGCATCTCGACTTTTCTCTTTCTCTAAGAGCTTTTCCAACTGCTCCTTCGGGTAGATTCTGAACCCCCTTCCTAGCTCAAGCTGCCCTATCCTGGGCCATCTCTCTCCCCAGGACAGCATTCTGTGCTGCTGGATCACAGCAGCAGCAGGTGCTAGCTAGTGCCAGGGTGAGGGTTACTGCACATGCATTGGGCAGATCAGTTTACCTGTGTGTGTTTCCCAGTCTCTAAAATGAGGTCAATGAGTCCCTTGTTTGTAAAGCAATTTCAGATCTGCAGGGGAAAAGTGTTACAGAAAAGCTAGCTATTATTTGTAGTGCTTATATGTCCCAGGATGTACATTCTCTATAACTTTTGTGAAAGTGGCTTAGAACTGGATCCCAGCTATGGGAGGCATAAGGCTTCTGTACACTGACATGCCGTGTTAAGCACTATATCTGAGGTGTTTTCCTTCTTAGGGTTCTTAACGATATTTGCACCATTCAAGCTGCTTATTCTATTGCTTTGAGTGGTGTTTTATCAGTCTCAGCACAGAGCTGTCCTCATACACTACAGCCTTGGGGTATGGTTGTGTCCAGATTAAATGGGGAAGAGCTACTTGTAAAGTGGATGTGAATAGGGAAAGAAGAGTAAGGAATGAGAAGAGAAAACAAGGCGTGAGGAAAACAGGGCGTTTTGCACTACAGTGAATAGAAAATATGTATATTCCCAAGTATAAAGGCAATAAGAGGTCTGAATTTTCTGCTTTTCATGTTGTTCAAAGATTGTATGAACCCGAGTGACAAAAGCTTAACTTGGATTGTACTTAAAAAAAAAAAAATTAAAAAATTCCAATACTTGAGGTGTATTTGCAAACAGTGGCAACTGGGGTACAGAATGGAAAAGTTTCTGGATAAATGAGGAATGCCCAGGTAGGCCCCTGTTGATAGTTGTTTACATGAGTTACTGGCAGATCCTGTCTGGTTGCACTGCCAGCAATCTCATCAGGATTTATATTAAGCAGTATACAAAATCTTCTTTCACCTCCGCCTCCTCCAGTGTGGGGAGGAGTAACCGTTCTTAAGTGATCAGCATTTCCCTTTGTTGTTTGGGTGTGGTAGAGGGATGAATCTCCATTGAAACCTACTGGTTGACTGTACTGAATAAAATGGGATTTCCATGCTGGAGAGCAGGCAGCTGTGGATTGCCACGGACTCGCAGGGGCCAAAGAAAATGCAGGCCTGTTATTTACCAGGCTGCACGTGGCAATAGACTATATTGGTAAGGGATGCAAGGAGAGTATGGGTCACGATGCAAACTGCAGATACACACACACCACTACAATTAATCAATTTAAAGTTTTATTGGGGATAATTACAAGGGGTAAGGGAGCAGCGTTCGATTAGCTAATAGAGTTAATGAAACTTAAAACACACAATGACTAAAATATCTACTAACAATATTTATAAACAAAGATGCAGCATTTAGTAATAACTGATACTTACGAATACAAACCAACGCGTAACGACCGGCAAACGTAGAAACTCTGTTTGAAACACGTGAGCTGAGAGAGAGGCTTCGAGGTGATCAGGCTCGGTTACGGGTGTACACAGGATACACAGGATTCGTTGTTCTTTCTCCTCTTTCTGCCTGCACATGGCAGGCAGGCCCATAAAGTACCAACTATGACATCACAGAAGTGTCATAGGGGACGGGGCCCAAAACCTGTTTGTGTTCGTTTCTGATTGGCACAAGCAAAGTTTACACCAAGTAGGGGAGCAGGTGCCTCAAAGTCTGGCTTCGCCCCCCAAAAGGTGAGGAAATGCATATTGTTTTAGAATGCGTGCAACACTGAATGACAAAAGAAGAGGCCAGGGCAATACCGGTATGGGCAAGTTTTACAGGATGCAGACAGGAACTCATCTCAACAGCAGCAATCCATGAATTTGAATAAGTAATCAACCCATCACAGCCATTGATATATATATATAATACAAAACAATTTTTTTTAACTTAAGGTATCATTAGTGTGGGTGGGTGGGTATACACTTGGACTGTCAGTAGCAATTTGCAGCCATGGCAGCTTGTGGAGGTGTTCATACCTCAGAATTCAGGATGCAAGTTTCACTGAAGCTTCATTCCAGTGAAGCTACTGTTATGTTGTCTGGTGTTTATGCCCAGGTTATTGTGAGCCCTTAATGTCCTTGGATTCATTATTGTAACCTGCTTGCTTCTTGTTTTTTGGATACCTTCAATAAACTCCACGGCCCATGCTCTGCTATCAGTTACACCAGTGCAGTACCACTGAAGTCAATAGAGTTGTACCAGGCTACGAGAGAGAAGAATTTGTTGTCAAATGTCCTATTCCAGTATTATATTGGTTCTCCTGTAAAACATTGGGTGGATGCCTTGAGGCTTAATTTCATTTGTTTCAAAGTCCAGGTCTGGAGCACAGAAGGTATCTTCTTGAACCTTATGCCAAATTCATCTTCTCTTTCCGTCTGGTCCACCTGATGAGATTGATTTTTTTTTAATTCCTCTTTCTTTTTTCACTGCAGTGTTTCTTTCTTCTCCACAGGTCTGGTGTGATCACCATGCAAGCACTTTCTGAAGAGGACCGAAAGCTTTGGATGGAGGCTATGGATGGCCGGGAACCGGTAAGAAGGGACAGTAATGAATACCTGTTGAGAAGACTCAAAAGGCTCTTTTCATGGCCCGATACACTGCTTCACAGCAGACAGTCATGCTGAACTTGCCAACCTCCATGAGCACTGTATCCGTGGGGCAACTCTCTGGTTCTGGCATGAGAATCCTTGAATATTTGAGGTAATACTCTTATCTCCTGTGCTTGGATGGCTGGAGGGCTCTGGCTACCTTTGCTCCTGTGGAACTTAGGCTAAACTAGCACAAACATGCTCCTGTGCTGCTGTGTTGTGTTAACAGGAAACCACAGCAACACGATCTAAGGAAGAACATATACAGTGTGTGATTTGCAGGGTTTTCTGCGGCCTGCTGTTCTCAGGGGGCTTTACAGTGTTCCAGTAAGAGTCATAATGCTACACTCCCTCCTTCAGCAGCCCACGTCTTGTGATTGTGTTTACTCCTGCTTTGCCAAAGGAGCACAGCAAATGGGTTTCACAAGTGGTGGAGAAGATGGAGGTTTCCCTTGTATGCCACTTCTGCTGGTGAATGTGGAGGAGTTTTAATATTGATAATGCATGGGTTTTCTGTTGTAATTTTCTTCTAGCGCTCTGTGTTACAGCACAGTAATAAACAATCAAGGTTAGTTCCTATGTAGTATAAATACCAATTTGATCTGAGGCCTGAAGCAGAAAATTATTATCTAAGGATTAAAGCAGTGGTTGAGATGAAGCTCAAATTGCATGACTGCAGGTGCTGTTTAAACTCTTGGGCAATATTTTAAGGTTGTGACCCTCACATTTCAGAATGTGCACCATTTAAAAGATGCTATGTTCAAAGTTGATAAAAGGAAGTGCATAATTAGACTGTGGGTCTCCATTGCCACAGGAAGTAACTGAGGCTTAGAATTTAGCAAGGTTCACAAAGGAATTGGACATTTATGTGAATAACAAGAATATCTGGAATTGTTGTAATCAATAGCTATACATTTTGGAAGAATTTTTGACCTCATGCTTCAGGGTTTAAGTCAGTCTCTGTCTATTAGAGATCAGGATGAGACCATATCTGCCCACTGTGGGTCTCTCACAGCTTCCTTTGAAGCGTCTGGTGATGGCTGCTGTGAAAGACAGGATATTGATTTAGATGGACCTTCAGTCTGATTCATTAGGGCAATGCCTGTATTGGTTGCTTATCTGTTGCTGGCTGTGTGCTAGAGAAGTGGTGAGTAAGCAAAGGTGAAACATGCCTGTATGCAGTGGGCTGGACACCTGTTGTGACAATTTTAGGGGGCGGTTGCATAGCAGAGGCTGTTTTTGGTCAGGCCACCTATTTTTGGACTGCTTGCAATGGTTCAAAAAACCAAAAGGCTTAAGTGTATGTGTCCTGGTTACTATTCAAATACGGCATTTCCTCACTGATTCCTGTAAACTCTTCAAGTCTTGGAGAAATGTTTGATCAGCTACTCAAACAAATGAAATACTGATTCTCTCTCTCCCCCAGCCCCCGCAATGGAACTCTGACACTAAAACGGAGTTCTGGGCAGTGCTTAATTGTAGCTACAGACTCCTCATTTCCAGGAACAGTCTCCTGAGGAAGGCTTCATGCATAGAGGGAAAGTTGGCAGGCACTAGAAAGAAATGGGGTTAGTGCAACTGGGTGTACGTTATAATGCCAAAAGCCTAGCACGTCCCACCACCTTCCTTTTTCCCCAGACTTTTTGGGACCCCTGTACATGATAGCCTGTCCTTCCCTTCGCTTCTTGTCTAGCTGGAAGCAATCATATTAAGAAAGTATTCCTATATAATTCAAATCAAGTTCTCTGGCTCCCATATATGAGCTGTCTTTTCTCTTTTAAATTACGACCCATCTGGTTTCTGCAGTGGCTGCTACAGAAGTGAGATGGTAATATTGCTTCCTCCTCCTAACTGCAATAATAAAAATAGCACAATCAATTAAAAGAGCGAACAGGACATGTACAGTAAAACACATGACATGATCACAAATTGTCCTTCTCTTGTCCTTGTAATCTTCTACTCTCCCTACCCCAGCTTCACTGGACCTTTTTGTTGTGACATGTCAAATATAAGCCGCGTGATCCTTCAATTGCTTACGCAGATCCATTCACCCAGGTTTAGTCCTGTTGACTGCATCAGGTTTTGCACAGGTGGTAGAGTCAGTCTGTTAAGATTACAGGATCGGTGCCACAGATTGTAAGCACCTCTGGTCGGTGACTGTGTCTCTTACTTGTTTGTAAAGTGCCACACGTGGCAAAAGGTGCTATAAAATAATAAATAATACCGAGCAGCCCAGATTTCCTGTTGGTAGCCCTAGTTTTATGTGAACTAGTTCAAAAACAGTCCAGTCCTTCATACTGACCACTGCACATTTATTTTCTTCCCTGTAATGCCCATCTGTTTAGGTGGCTTGCTAGTTTAGTACAGTGGTTTTCAAGCTATTTTTTTCTGGGGACCATGTTGAAGAAACATGACCCAACGGAGCTGGGGCTGAGGGGTTTGGGGTGCAGGAAGGGGTTTTGGGTTGGGGGGGGTCAGGGCTGGGGCAGGGGGTTGGGATGCAGGAGGGGGTCAGGGCTCTGGGCTGGGGGTGCAGGCTCTGGGGTGGGGCTGGGGATGAGGGGTTTGGGATGCAGGAAGGGGCTCCGCAGAGGTTATGGGGGGCTCAGGGCTGGTGGTCGGGGTGTGGGAGGGGGTCAGGGCTCTGGGCTGGGGGTGCAGGCTCTGGGGTGGGGCTGGGGATGAGGGGTTTGGGATGCAGGAAGGGGCTCCGCAGAGGTTATGGGGGGCTCAGGGCTGGTGGTCGGGGTGTGGGAGGGGGTCAGGGCTCTGGGCTGGGGGTGCAGGCGCTGGGCTGGGGCCAGGGATGAGGGGTTTGGGGTGCAGGAGGGGGCTCTGGCTTGAGGGGGGTGTCAGGACTGGGGCAGGGGATTGGGGCCTGGGTTTGGGGCGCAGAATTACCTCCGGCGGCTCCCAGTCAGAGGCTTCCTGCCTGTCCCGGCACCGGGACCACGCTGCGTCCTGGAAGTGGCCAGCAACAGGTCCGGCTCCTAGGCGGAGGCGCGCAAGTGGCTTCGCGCAACTCTCACCCACAGGCACACCTCCCCCCCACCCCCAAGCCAGTGCTCGGGGCAGGGGCAGCACACAGAGCCCCATGGCCCCCCTGACTAGAAGCCGGACCCGCTGCTGCCCGCTCCCGGGGCGCAACGCGGTGTCAGAAAAGGTAGGCACTAGCCTGCCTTAGCTGGGCAGCACTGCCGACGGGACTCTTAATGTCCCAGTCGGTGGTGCTGACCAGAGCAAGGCGACCCAGCACCGAACATGCTGCGACCACACTGAAAAACACTGGTTTAGTACATCTACCTATGCAGGTTATCATTTTGGAGATGCAATGACTGATGTATGTTTATAGCACTTTGAACTGGCCATCCATGTACACCACTGGCACCCTCACCTACTGAAGCACCGTACAGAATTGCAGTCATAAGGCATTAGTGGTGAAAGCACAGTTGGTGGATAAGGCAGATTCCTTGTCCTTCATCCACCTCCTCCCCATCTCTAAAGTTACAGGAAATTGGGTTGTAAATTTGTTGCGTGTGGTTTTGTCTTATGACACCAGGATGTCAGTTGTTAGGTTTACTTCACAAAGTCTGCTTTGCACAATAAGTAAGTTTAACCCCTAGACTCCCAGAACTATGCATTGTGATTCTTTTTTTTTCTTACTTTATTTTACTGGCCTAGAAAAGAAGCTGACCTCACTTCCAGTCTCTTTTCTTGCTTGAAAGGTTCAACATAGGCAAAAATGGATAGTGTTGGATATAACTCCATGAACGAATTTAGAAGCCCAGTGTGTAACTATATTAAAGTGGATTCAGTTGCATTTTTTTTTATTGCACTTACTTTAAAACTAAAAACCAATGCAGTGCTACTATTTAACCAGGACTAAATATGGAATGTGAGTTATTAGCCAAGGTATTTTAACAAATTGAAAAGATTTACCATACCTTCAGTGCTAAGAGCAACAGTCAGATAGAGATGCCTTTAGCTTTCTATTAGCTTTCACTGGTGTAATTAGTTGTATTAAAAATCACAAGTTTCCTTTGATTTATATCACTCATGGAGGCTAGAAACAAGGGAAGTCTTAGTCTCAACACAGAGCATTTTAAGTGGCTTTTCATTAATTTTTTCAGCATTAAAATGTACTGGTCTCCCCCCCCCCCCCCCCCCGTCAAATATTGAAATGTATGTATTGGGGGAGGGGACATGCCAAAGCTAGTGCTTCTTTATAGGAGACAGAGTGAAGGATAAAATGTGTATGTACTCAGAAAGGTGACTGTGGTACGTTGTGGGATTAAAAGAGGCACAAATTAGGCTGTTTGCTTTGTGGCAGAGAACAGAACAAGATAAGCAGTTTAGTAAGATTGGGGCTTTTCTTGCCAAGTCTGCATTGACCATGCCAGCCAGAGGAGAGATCATAGGGTCAGTGTTACCTTGTTATTACTTTCCAAAACACTAGTGATCAGAGCCCTAAAGATCATCTTCACATAAACACCTCCTGAAATGTGCCACAACTTTCCTGAAGCGTGTGGAACTTGAGGTGTTAAAAGCTATTTGTCAAGAAAAATTAGTATAGTTTTAGCTGTGCGGTCGTAGGATATTAGAGAGACCAGGTGGATGAGTTAATGTCTTTTAGTGGACCGACTTCTGGTGGTGAGAGAGGCAAGCTTTTGAGCCATGCAGAGCTCTTCTTCAGATCTGGGGAAGGTACTCCAGGTGTCACAGCAAAATGCTAGGTGGAACATATTGTTTAGCATTGTGCTGGGATGCTCAGAGTACCTTTCCCAGAGCTGAAGAAGAGCTCTGCGTGACTTGAAAGCTTGCCTCTCTCACCACCAGAAGTTGGTCCAGTAAAAGATATTACCTCACCCACCTTGTCTCTTCAAACAAACAAACAAAGAAAAGCAGCTTAGTCCATAAGTCACATCCTGGCTGAGCTGTATTAACTCATTGCACGGCCTTGACCAGTTTATAGCTACAAAATTGTGTTTTTAAAAGGGGAATGTAACATCCTGGAATTCTAGGGACAAAATATGGTACAGGAGGATCTGAGCAGCTCTGTCTTAGTAGGTAAATGGTAATTGCCCTTCAAAAAAAAAAAGGGGGGGGGGGAATAAAACACACTGAAATACTTTTTATATTGATCATTTTGGGTAGGAATCACTTCTTGGAACCGGTTGTCATTGCTGTAAACCGAAATAGGCCATCTCCTTGGTTATGCTGAGGCAATCAGTGCCAGTCCTTGCTTTGTGTTCTTCCTAGTATAGCATGCTGAAATGAAGTTACAAAAACAGGTCTTTCTTGGTCCATTTTCCCTTTTGTTTTTCTTTCTGCTTAATTCCTTAATATAGTTTGCCAGCTTGGGTGGGCAAGGACAGTGTCTGCATTCTGAGAAGCCCCTAGCACACTTATAGGCAGTCTTTATTAATTAATAAATAATCCATTATGCAATGAATGAAAACTAGCGATGAGCTAACATCAAAAGGTTCAACGGTCCCATTCTGACAACCTTCCAAAAGTTCACTAGGATAACTCGCGGAGAGAATTAATAATAGACGTTAGGGCCAGATTTTCCAAAGGGCAACCTCCCCATTGTATTATCTGCTGTGTTCTGAGCACTTCTGGTTGCTTTGTTCAGGTTCCTAAAGGGGCACAGAGCTCTTGTGGAAAATCTGGCCCCCTTTGTTAGTGCTAAGAACTTTAGAAAGCTCAGTAGTGGTTAGGGTTGAACTAACGGCGGCCCACAGTCTATTCCATCCATTCAAATCTAACCCATACTGAACTTTTCTTTTGACCTCCCGGGATTATTAGATTCCAATTTTGGGTTGATTTTTTCCCCCCCCAAAGTTGCTCCAGTGCACCTGACCCTAATAACTACAGCCTGAGATTATGGTGAATCCACTGTCAATAGCCAAATGGCATAAAGAGTTTCAACAGTTCTCAGCATGTCACTTCAATGCATGGATAAATTGCTTGATCTGGGCATGCATGCGAGTGCGCACGCACACACACACACACACACACACACACGGGTATGCCTATGCTGCAATCGGAGGTGTAATTGCAGATCATATAGACACGCCCTGCTACCTTTAATCTAGCTAGTGTGGCTAAAAGTAGCAGGGAAGGTGTGGTGGCAAGGGCTTCAGCATCAGCTGAACAGCACACCTGGAACTCTGGCTATTTACTCATGTTCCTAGCCCATTGCAACATCTGTGTTGCTGCATCTTCGCTGCTATTTTTAGCCACACTAGGGGCTTGGCTACACTTGCACATGTACAGCGCTGTGAGTTAAACCTGCCTTCGTACAGCTGAATAGGGAAAGCGCTGCAGTCTGTCCACACTGACAGCTGACAGCGCACTGTCGTGGCCACATTTGCGGCACTTGCAGCGGCATTGGGAGCGGTGCATTATGGACAGCTATCCCACAGAGCACCTCTTCCCATTCTGGCACCGTGGCTTGTGGGAAGGGGGCCGAGGGTGCGGGGCATTCTGGGTCCTGTCCCAACGCCCCGTGATGCATCACATCACATCCCAGCAATCCCTGTGTGTCTGTCCACATTTGGTGCCATTTGGCGCCATCTTTCAATGGTTATTGTGCAGCGTGATCTGTGTGTTCCGTTTCGGTCTGCGGGAAATGGAGCCCGAACTGCTGAGGAGTATGCTGACGAGTCTCGCCTTCGCATCACGTTTAGCAGTCGAGCTATTCCTTAGGATCTGAAGTGACAGTGAGGAGTCCGACGAGGATTCCGACGATGATAGCGAGTCACGTAACGCGTACGACACGAAATTGCTTGTCTCATTCACGGACATGCTCAGCACCGTGGAACGCCGCTTCTGGGCTCGGGAAACAAGCACTGAGTGGTGGGATCACATCGTCCTGCAAGTCTGGGATGACGAGCAGTGGCTGCAGAACTTTCGGATGAGAAAAGCCACTTTCATGGGACTGTGTGAGGAGCTCGCCCCCACCCTGCGGCGCAAGGACACGAGATTGAGAGCCGCCATGCCGGTGGAGAAGCGGGTGGCTATTGCAATCTGGAAGCTGGCAACTCCAGACAGCTACCGATCGGTCGCGAACCAGTTTGGAGTGGGAAAGTCGACCGTTGGAATCGTGCTGATGCAAGTTTGCAGGGCCATTAATAAAATCCTGCTCAGAAGAACCGTGACTCCGGGTAACGTGCAGGACATTGTGGATGGCTTTGCACAAATGGGTTTCCCTAACTGTGGAGGGGCAATAGATGGGACGCATATTCCTATTCTGGCCCCGGAGCACCTAGCCTCCGAGTACGTTAATCGGAAGGGGTATTTCTCTATGGTACTCCAGGCGGTAGTGGATCACCGTGGGCGTTTCATTGACATTAATACAGGGTGGCCCGGAAAGGTGCATGATGCACGCATCTTTCGGAACACTGGCGTGTTCAGGAAGCTGGAGGCCGGGACTTTTTTCCCCGATAGGAAGATCACAGTAGGGGAAGTCGAAATGCCCATTGTGATCCTTGGAGACCCCGCTTACCCGCTAATGCCGTGGCTCATGAAACCCTACACAGGGTGCCTTGACAGTAGCAAGGAACGGTTTAACTACAGGCTGAGCCGCTGCCGAATGACCGTGGAGTGTGCTTTTGGCCGTTTAAAGGGCCGCTGGCGATCTCTGTATGGGAAGCTGGACTTGGCCGCAAACAGCATCCCCGCGGTTATCCGCGTGCTGTACCCTCCATGATATTTGTGAAGGGAGGGGTGAAAGATTCAGTCAGGCATGGACCTCCGATGTTCAACACCTGGAGGCTGAATTTGCACAGCCAGAGAGCAGGGCTATTAGACGGGACCAGAACGGGGCTGCTAGGATTAGGGATGCCTTGAGGGAGCAATTTGAGGCTGAAAACCAGCAGTAATGTCTGGTGCCCTGTGGTTACAATGTTGGTAGGAATCTGTGTTTGCTTTGCTTATTTGCAGTGCCTGTTTCCTGGGCTAAGGTATCTTTTACTTTATGCAGTAATAAAGAATGTTTTCAAAACCAAAATATCCATTTATTGAAAAGAAAATTAATTTATTGAAAGAAACACAACTGTTTGGGAATCAAGAAAGGGCGGTGGGGTGGGGTGGGATGTGGAACGGTACAATCACAGATTTGTGTATGTCCTGTCTGGAGTGCTGTGCATTGAGTGCTGCACTTCAGGATGTCTATACTGCATGGTGATGGGGGTTGAGTGCAGGGGGTAAGGGTCGTAGTTTTCAGGGCTGGATGGTGAAGATACCGGTATTGGAGGCAGCAGTTGGCGGTAAGAACCTGCACGTTGGTGAAAGTGGGTTGGAGGTGACATGGGGGAACAAGGTAAAGAGTTTTGGGGCAAGGGCTGCGGGGGGGGGGGGGGGGGGGGGGGGCGGTAGTGCTCCGCCTGCATGGCTACGAGCTCCTGGATAGAGTCTGCTTGGCGCTCCATTATGCTAATTAGCCGATCCGTGCTTTGCTGCCGGTGCTGCGTGGCCTGCCGCCGGTGTGCTGCGTTTTCCTGGCGGATTCTGCTTTCTCTCTTCCTCCACTCCTGCGCTTTTTGATTTTCTTTAACAGACTGCTGCATCACTTGGTGCAGCATGTCTTCCTTGCTTTTCCGCGGTCTCTTCCGGAGTCTTTGCACTCTTTGAGCCGGTGAACACACGGACGGCTGATGTCTCAAGGTTGCATCTGTAAAGGCAAAATGCAACACTTAACAGAGGCAGCATTGTTTATACCAGACAGAGTAATCATCCCCCCGCACTTGAGGAGGGCACACACAGTGTACACAATAGCATAATTTTCCCGTCCCAAAGAGAGCGGACATAACCCACGGGAGCCCCAAAATGGTGAGTAAGGGGGACTGATTGTTTCTGGGCTGCACTGTCCTCTGGGTTTCTGTGCCTTGGGGAGAGCCAACAGCTGCAGGGGGCACCTACACTGAACACTGTCCCAACATTTTCCACAGGAGTCCATCCTGGAAGATACCTCACTGCTGAGGGTGACCTGGGAAGCAAGGGAGGGTCTTTTACTGCAATGCGGCTTCCGCCCTGGCCCATATGCAGCTTTCCTGTGTGCAGCATTGGTTCCCCTGCCCCTCGTGGCACAGTGGCGCAGACACGTTAGCCTGATTGGGACAAGGACCACGGTGGCTCTCCCAAGAAACCTGCGCAAGCGCATTGCCCACATTCTGGATGAGACTTTCGAAGAGATTACCGAGGCCGATTACCGCGATGTGATAGACCACATCAATGCGCTATTCCACATCTAGGCATGCATGCAGCCCTAACCCTCCTCTCCCGAAAAACTTCCTTCCCAAAAAATAAAGCCGCTTACCGGGAACACGCTCTTCAGTTTGTCCTCCACCAAGTACCGGCCGCTGCGACTGGCTACCTTCCTCCTGGCTCGAGAAGATCTCCTGGCTGCATGCCTCCAGGGATTCCGGGGTGTCTCCCACTGCCCCAGCACCCTCACTCCCGCTTTCCTCCTCGTCCTCCTCCTCCTCCACCACCTCCACCCCCCGCTCTGAAGTGGTGCTCGGCATGGAGGTGGGGTCACCCCCAAGTATCGCATCTAGCTCTTTGTAGAATCGGCAGGTCGTGGGGGGAGAGGCCGTTTGCCTTGCGGGCTTTGCGGTAGGCATTCCGCAGCTCCTTGACCTTAATCCTGCACTGCAGTGCGTCCCGGTCATGGCCCCTTTCCATCATGGCCCTTGATATCTGCCCGAAGGTATCGTAATTCCTACGGCTGGAGCGCAGCTGGGACTGGACAGCTTCCTCCCCCCAAACACTGATGAGGTCCAGCAGCTCGCCATTGCTCCAAGCTGGGGCTCGCCTGGCGCGTAGAGGCATGGTCACCTGGAAAGATTCGCTGATAGCACTCCACACCTGGTTGGCTGAGCAAACAGGAATGGGATTTTTCAAATTCCCAGGGAATATAAAGGGTGGGTCTGACGGTTGGTCACCTGAGGTCAGGGCAGTAGAGTTCTAACTGATGACCAGAGTGGCTAGAACAGGCATTGTGGGATCCTGCCGAATACTTCTGGAGGCCAATCAGTGCGCACTGGGCGGCCACACTGGCGCCGCAGCGCAGCAGAGGCAGCGCAATACTCTTTATTCCTCTCGGGGAGGTGGAGGACAAGCAGAGCTTTATCCGCGGAGATACAGCGCTGTACGTGCCTTGCCAGTGTGGACGGGTAGTGAGTTACAGCGCTGTACGTGCCTTGCCAGTGTGGACGCGGAGTGAGTTACAGCGCTGTGGGCGGCTTTATTGCGCTGTAACTTGCCAGTGTAGCCAAGCCCTAGTTAGATTAAAGCTAGCACAGGTGTGCCTACCTGAGCTGCGGTCACACCTCCAACTGCAGTGTAGACCTACCCAGAGCCTCAGTTCTGTAACTGCTGAGCTGCACAGAAAACTCGGAATCTGTTAGTGATTGTGTGGTCTCTGCCGGTGCCAGATCCTGCAAGGTGCTGACAGCCCTCAAATTTCGTGAAGTCAGTGGGAGCTGAGAGCACTAGGCACCTTAAAGGGACCACATAAGGCTTGATTTTTTTCGGAGATGCTGAGCCACCTGCAGCTCTACAGAAGCAGACTCATATTTAGCATGTAGCATAATTTCCCCCCGACCCATCCTGAAATCTGTTTCAAAGAACCCACTGCACGTGTATATAAGATCCATTCTGACCTTTTCAAAGTGACTCTGCCTGTGCTATCTGCTCCTCCTACAGACTCCTTTGTAACCCTCAAAGCCATGCCACTGGTGTCCTCTTCTGACAGCCCTGTTAAACAGCATCTCACTCCGCTAATACAGCTGTTGTTCTGGCCCAAAGAGAAAGCTCTGCTTTTATTGTTCAGGTCACACACACGCTTATTTACCTGCATGTGTGGTTAGGCTATCGGTGGAGGAGATGGTTAACAATCCCAGGAATGTAAGTAGCCTGCCTAGCACAGAACTCGGTTCCTTTTGAGCTTGCTCTTTCCAGAACCAGAAGAGCAAAAGACTATACAAACCTCTGCCAATTTTACATACTGCATGCAACAGGATGCTCTGCTGTTAAGACTACAGCAGCTGGATGCCACGTTGCTCTCGCAGTGTTTGGAAGGAAAGGCCAGTAGAGGAGGCAGGGGCTGAAACGCTGTGGGAGGGGTTCTCCACCAGAAAAACACAAAATGGAGAGGAAGAAAAGATTTGGGTGTGGTGAATTGCATGTAGGCTGTTGTCCACTAGATGGCAAGCGGAGACCAACAGGCTGGTTGCACTTGGGCCTGGAGGTAAAGGAGAGCTGGGATCTCCAGCAGAGCAACTGGCCTAGTGCCATTCCCCCGTTCTCAGTGGCTTATAACTCAGCTATATAAAAGGTGGGGTGGAAAAAGTGCCCTGCGCCAAAACCTGGTAATCTAGTGGCCATGCAGGACGCCCTAGGGTTAATCGCTGGGATCTCCCTCCCCAGGCCAGAGGTGGCTTGGCATGCTGTGAGAGGCAGTGTGCCCAGCTGTGAGAGGGGGGGCGGTGGAAAAAGGAAGGGAGAGACAGTGCCTCACTTCACCCTGCACCAGTCTCAGTCCCTCCAGCTGCTTGCATGTGGCACAGTGCTTTTATTTTTTTGGAGTGGACTTATGAGGCGGAGACATTGTTGAGCAGCAAGGAGTGGTTGCCCCCGCCCTCAGCCCCTTCAGCACGACAGCAGCAGCTGAAGGAGAATCCTGACTTTCTCTCTGAGCACTGTGCAGCACTAATGTCCTGACTTCCAGAGGGGCAGCAGAGAACCAGAAGCACGCCGTGGTGCCAAGTACAGAGTAACTGAGTACACAGCTTTGTCCCTTTTCCTCTTCCCTTCCTCCCCACCCACTTAGTTTTGTTCCTTCTTCCCAACTGGGCTAGTTTTGCTCCCCCCCCTTTAAGCCATACCCCCCTAAACTCTTCAAACCTCTTCTGATCTTCCACCTTCCCTGCTGTTCCAGCTAATCTCATGGCCTCCAAGCAGCAACAGTTCAAGTCCATCTTCTGCAGCACAGATGCCAAAAGTCCCCCTTTCGTCCCTACCAAAAAAAAAAAAAAAAAGTCAAACCTCAGCATACTCCACCTGAGGAAAACATTGTTTTGGGCTCTTGCCTCCTGCTGTCAGGTTAAAGGAGCTGCTGGCATTTTTCAAGCCAGGTAGCATTTTTGAAGTAAACTGAATGGAGACGAAAATTCTCTAAACCACAACCCCCTTCCCGTTTTCATTATTTATCTATTTTCCCCTCCTCCTCCCTCTCTGTTTCCTTTTCCTCACCCCATTCCCTCTTGCATGTGAACTTGCTCTAGTCTGGGGCGGGGTAGGGGGAAGGGATGTTCAGAGTGCAAAGTTTCCCAGTGTTAATAACAGGGCCGGCTCCAGGCACCAGCGTAGCAAGCAGGTGCCTGGGGCGGCCAATGAAGAGGGGGGCGGCACGTCCGGCCGTTCGGCGGCAAGGCCGTCACTCCCTCTCGGAGCGAAGGACCTGCCGCCGAATTGCCGCCGTAGAATGAAGCAGCACTAGAGCTGCCGCCGATCGCGATCGTGGCTTTTTTTTTTTTTCTTCCCGTCGCTTGGGGCGGCAAAAACCCTGGAGCCGGCCC
>QXTE01000037.1:9235802-9389544 GCA_003942145.1 Platysternon megacephalum | reverse complement strand
CCCCCCCCCTTGGGGCGGCAAAAACACTAGAGCCGGCCCTGGTTAATAAGCTGCATTTCAGCCCCATTCCATGGAGCCGTCCATTCGGCTTCTATTCAGAGGCAGCGCAGAGAGCTCAGTGACTGTGGATTCAGTCGTTGTTGGGATTGCATGTTACCATGGTGATCTGCTGTGACCATATTAATAAATCTCAACTCCTCTCTCTGGATTTGTGAAAGAAACAATACAAATACACCCACGTTTCTGAAGTGCCTTTGAAATGAGATCAAGTTTGTACTGTAGAAGGCACAGACGTAGCTCTTTGGCATGACCTCTTGGTGCAGGATGTTGGGGTAGCATACTGGAGATGTCTCTCTGGTGCTGTATTAGATTAGACTGGGCAGTGCTTTATAATTCTTTGGTCCTTGCCATGTAGGTCTAATGTGCCACATGATCAGGGACCTTACTTCTAGTCCACAAAATGGGGCAGGATGTGTGGAGACTTCAGGTGAATGTAGGGCACTGGAAACAGGATGCTGGCCTGTGAGAAAGTTGATGAGAACACAGTGGCTCCCCGGAATGATTTTTTTTTTAATTAGAGCTGTGACATTCTGTGTATCTGCCTCTGAGACTGTGCAGTATAAAAATGCATCAGTCCTTCCTTGCTAACTTCCCCATTCCCCTTTTGCAACAGTCTGCCAGCTGTAAATATTACCTTCATCCTACATTTTAAAAAGTGTACCCATTGGAAGGACTGCCAAATCACACTTTGGAAGAAAAGCAGTGTCTGCCTGTTTAAGGTTTGTTTGTTTTTTAATGTAAATTTTGTTTAATACTTGTGAATTGTGCCAAATGGACAGCCCTGGAAACTGATTTTCTGTCTCAGATTGCAGAACAGGTACATTAAGGGTACGTCTACACTACAAAATTAGGTCGATTTTATAGAAGTCGATTTTTAGAAATCGATTTTATACAGTCGATTGTGTATGTCCCCACTAAATGCATTAAGTCGGCGGAGTGCGTCCTCACTACCGTGGCTAGCATCGACTCATGGAGCGGTGCACTGTGGGAAGCTATCCCATAGTTCCTGCAGTCTCCGCTGCCCATTGGAATTCTGGGTTAAGCTCCCAATGCCTGATGAGGCAAAAACATTGTCGCGGGTGGTTTTCGGTACATGTCATCCGTCTCCCCTGCCTCCGTCCCTCCGTGAAAGCAATGTCAGACAATCATTTCGCGCCTTTTTTCCTGGGTTACCCGTGCAGACGCCATAGCATGGCAAGCATGAAGCCTGCTCAGCTCACCGCTGCTGTTGCGAGCATTGTAAACACCTCGCGCATTATACTGCAGTATGTGCAGAATCTGGCTAAGAGACGGCAGCACAAGGCCGATTGTGAGGAGAACATGGACACAGACGTTCCTGAAAGCACGGGATGTGGCAATTGGGACATCATGGCAGCAGTGGGGCTGGTTGATACAGTGGAATGCTGATTCTGGGCCCGGCAAATAAGCACAGACTGGTGGGACCGCATAGTGTTGCAGGTATGGGATGATTCCCAGTGGCTGCAAAACTTTTGCATGTGTAAGGCCACTTTCCTGAAACTCTGTGAGTTGCTTTCCCCCACCCTGAAGCGCAGGAATACCAAAATGAGAGCTGCCCTGACAGTTGAGAAGCAAGTGGCGATAGCCCTGTGGAAGCTTGCAACGCCTGACTGCTACCGGTCAGTCGGGAATCAATTTGGAGTGGGCAAATCTACTGTGGGGACTGCTGTGATTCAAGTAGCCAGTGCGCAATCACTGACGTTCTGCTATCAAGGGTAGTGACTCTGGGAAATGTGCAGGTCATGCTGGATGGCTTTGCTGCAATGGGTTTCCCTAACTGTGGTGGGGCGATAGACGGAACGCATATCCCTATCCTGGCACCAGACCACCTTGCCAACCAGTACATAAACCGCAAGGGGTACTTCTCAGTGGTGCTGCAAGCACTGGTGGATCACAAGGGACATTTCACCGACATCAACATGGGATGGCCGGGAAAGGTGCATGACGCTCGCATCTTTAGGAACTCCGGGCTGTTTGAGCAGCTGCAAGAAGGGACTTACTTCCCAGAGCAGAAAATTACTGTTGGGGATGTTAAAATGCCAATAGTTATCCTTGGAGACCCAGCCTACCCCTTGCTCCCTTGGCTCATGAAGCCATACACAGGCAGCCTGGACAGTAGTAAGGAGCAGTTCAACTATAGGCTGAGCAAGTGTAGAATGGTGGTAGAATGTGCCTTTGGACGTTTAAAAGCTCGCTGGCGCTGTTTGCTGACTAGATCAGACCTCAGTGCAACCAATATTCCCATTGTTATTACTGCTTGCTGTGTGCTCCATAATATCTGTGAGAGTAAGGGAGGGAGATGTTTATGGTGGGGTGGGAGGTTGAGGCAAATCGCCTGGATGCCAATTTTGAACAGCCAGACACCAGGGCGATTAGAAGCACAGGTAGGCGCACTGCGAATCAGAGAGGCTTTGAAAACCAGTTTCATGACTGGCCAGGCTACGGTGTGACAGTTGTGTGTGTTTCTCCTTGATGCAAACCTGCCCCCTTTGTTGATTTTAATTCCCTGCAAGCCAACCACCCTCCCCCCTTCGATCACAGCTGGCAAAGGAAATAAAGTCACTATTGTTTTGAAATCATGCATTCTTTCTTTATTAATAACAAAAAAAAAGGGAGATAACTGATAAGGTAGCCCGGATGGGGTAGGGTGGGGTGGGGGAGGAGCGAAGGACAAGGCCAAATTGCTTATTGTAGCCACACTACAAATCAAAACTGTTTGAATGACAGCCTTCTGTTGCTTGGGCCATCCTCTGGAGTGGAGTGGCTGGGTGCCAGAAGCCTCCCCCTCCCGTGTTCTTGGGCGTCTGGGTGAGGAGGATATGGAACTTGGGGAGGAGGGCAGGCGGTTGTACAGTGGATGCAGCAGCAGTCTGTGCTCTTGTTGGCTTTCCTGCAGCTCCACCAGACGCCTGAGCATGTCCGTTTGCTCCCCCATCCTGCCTCTTCTCATTGCACTCACTTAATGCTTTCCTGGACTCTGCCACTGAATGCCTCCATGCATTCAGCTGTGCCCTATCAGTGCGGGAGGACTGCATGAGCTCGGAAAACATGTCATCGCGAGTGCGTTTTTTTTCGGCTTCTAATCTGCGATAACCTCAGGGACGGAGATGATAGGGGGAGCATAGAAACATTTTCACCTGAGGGGGATAAAAAGGAGAGTAAAATTTAAGATGATACATTTCTGAGAACAAAAGGGAGACTCTTTCACAGTGAATCAAGCAATTCACAGCAGACAGCACATGTGCTTTAGGTACAAGGTTGCATTTTGCCTTTTATATTGAGCACCTGCCGGTATGGTGACACATCACACACAGCTGGGCAACAGAATTCGGTTTCCAGGCAGCCATGGTAAGCCAAAAGGTACACGGGGTTGGCTTCTTCTGCCTTCATAACATGTGGGAATGGTTTCAAACTGCAGCGGCCTCCTTTCCCATACCAAGCAATGCCGGTTGGGTTTGCCATTTAAAAGGAGGGGCTGTGGTTTTTGGGTGGATGTGCAGCACACACTTCCCTCCACCCCTCCGCGTGGCTATTTGGGATGATCCCTTCACCCCTCCTCCTGCCCCGTGACTATTCTCGGGGATGATCCCTTTTAGCCAAGCGCAAACAGCCCAGCATGAACAGGGTCCTTTTACTGTTCCCTTACAAAAATTCTCCTATTTCAACCAGGTGACCATGAATGATATCACTCTCCTGAGGCTAACACAGAAAGATATAGACCGAATGTTGCTTGAATGCGACCAAAACTCAGGACCATTCGCTGCCATGCTTTGTACTGCAATGATTCCAGACTACTTGCTACTGGCTTGGTGTGGTAAAGTGTCCTACCATGGAGGACGAAATAAGGCAGCCTTCCCCAGAAACCTTCTGCAAAGGCTTTCAGAGTACCTCCAGGAGAGCTTCATGGAGATATCCCTGGAGGATTCCCGCTCCATCCCCAGACACTTTAACAGACTTTTCCCGTAGCTGTACTGGCTGTGAATGCATCCCAAGTCTTCAGGGCAAATCAAAAATTAAACACTATTGCTTTTAAACGCTGTACTGTAGTTACAAATGTGCACTCACCAGAGGTGCCTTCTCCGCCTTCAGGGTCGGGGATCCCGCCTTGGGAGGGTATTGTCTCCAGGGTGATGAAAAGGTCCTGGCTGCCAGGGAGAACGGATTCACTGCTTGCCTGCTGCGCATTCTTCTCCTCCTCCTCTTCCTCATCCACAAAATCCTCCTCCGTGTTGCGTGAGACTCCCCACTTGCAGGTGTCCACGGACAGTGGTGGGGCAGTGGTAAGGTCACCTCCTAGAATGCCATGCAGCTGATCATAGAAGCAGCATGTATGGGGCTCTGACACAGAGCGACCGTTTGCCTCCTTTGTCTTTTGGTAGGCTTGCCTGAGCTCATGACTTTCACGCGGCACTGCTGTGTGTCCCTGTTGTAGCCTCTATCCACCATACCCTGTGCGATTTTGGCATATATATATATTAGCATTTCTTCTTTTTGATCGGAGTTCTGCCTGCACAGATTCTTCTCCCCATACAGCAATCAGATCCAGTGTCTCCCGTTCGCTCCATGCTGGAGCTCGTTTGCGATTCTGGGGGGACTGCATGGTCACCTCTGCTGCTGAGCTTGCCACGCTGACCAAACAGGAAATGAAATTCAAAAGTTTCCGGGGCTTTTCCTGTGTACCTGGCTAGTGCATCGGAGTTGAAAGTGCTGTCCAGAGCGGTCACATTGGAGCACTCTGGGATAGCTCATGGAGGCCAATAACGTAGATTTGTGTCCTCACTACCCCAAATTCAACCTAGCAAGGTTGATTTTAGCGCTACTCCCCTCCCCGGGGAGGGGTACAGAAGTCGATTTAGGTCAATGGAACGGGGTTGCTTGTGTAGATGCATTCATTATAAAACGACCTAACACAGCTAAATTCGACCTAACCCTGTAGTGTAGACCAGGGCTAAGACAGTGGATGTATGAACTTCCTCAGCCTCGCCTGCATGCATCTGACTCCAAGGTCTTTTCCATGCTAAGATTTATGGAACTCCTGGTTCCCAGCTGATGTAGCCCCATTGATTGTAGTTGTCCAGTGGTATTGGTAATATAATTTGTTATAAGTACTCGTATAGGAAGGCTTAGGTGTGTTAACTTCCGCTAACCCTTCTCTGAGCATCACCATAAAAGACCATTTCATAGTACAACTACACCTTTTCATCCAGGGATCTCAAAAATGTTTTGCAAACATTAATTATATCTTGTGACACCCCATATGACTAGATTTTTTTTCCCTTTTAACAGATCGGCAAATCACTTAAAATCTTTTAGCCTTAATTTTCCTAAGTTTCTATAAAGTGAATCTGCATCAGACTGGGGAATACATGTGAAGAGTCCTGACTTCTAATCCCTGATTCTGACTTCTAGACCAGTCCTCTGTCTGACAGGTGTTCAGTGGTGTTGGAGCCGGCCTTTGTATTTCTGCTTTAGAAAAGTAATTTAGTGTTACACTATTTCTGTGTTTTATAGCAAAACAAAGCAGCAAAACTCAACCTTGCATTCCCATCCAATACATAGCCTGCTACCCTCCTCCCCTAAATTTTGCGGCTGGGAATTCTTTTCTGAAATTGTTTTTCATTTTCCTCTTCTAATTACACAAAATGGTGAAAGAGTAATTTCCCAGTGGAAATTAATGTGTCTTTTGAATTCAATCCAATGCTTTAAACCTCTGCATTCCTATAATTTTGGCTCATTCAGAAAAATAAATTAACTTGAAGGGCTTCAGTCGTAACGCCCCAACACACCATGGTGTGGACGGTTGGATACAAACTAAAAATTTCCAATCTCCTCACATTACACCATAACTAACTGGAAGTTGTGAATTGGTTTGATCACTTTAATTCACCTTATCTTTGCTTTCTCAGAGGTCACTCATCTATTCTATTCTATGTAGGTGCTTATGCTGTGCTCATCACCATAGTATCTGAGTGCCTTCCAGTAGTGCATTAAAACTCCCTTTGGCTAGGGTCAATGATATCTATTGAGGATACAATATTATAGTAACAGCAAATGACCAGGTAGAGGATTTACTTGCTTAGGATTTTGATAATATACCTCTACCCCGATATAACGCGACCCGATATAACACGAATTTGGATATAACGCGGTAAAGCAGCGCTCCCGGGGGGGGGGGGGAACTGCGCACTCCGGCGGATCAAAGAAAGTTCAATATAACGCGGTTTCACCTATAATGGGGTAAGATTTTTTGGCTCCCAAGGACAGCGTTATATAGGGGTAGAGGTGTACCAGCAACATTTTACTCTTAGTACACTGTAAATTTGATCCCAAACTGATAGTTATCAAAAGTAATTAATTGCTAGAGCTGGTCAATATTCTTCATTCAACTTTTATTTTTCCCAATGAAAAAAGGGCTTTTTAGTCAAAACAGAAATTTCCATATTCAATTAAGTTTTTTTGGTTTTGGGCCAAAATGGTTTGGTTTCCATTTTTGCTTTGTTTTGGAGAAAAACATAGATGAAGACACAAACTTTTTAGTTTTTTCATTGAAATTTTGGGTCTGGTCATTGTTCTCGGGTGGCTGGTTGACGTCCTCTACTTGGGCCATGGCTTCATTGACAACTCATCACATCGTGAAAATTGGACCCCTTATTCGCTGCCTTGTTTGAGAAGTCGAAGACTGCCTTGGTTCATGGAGTCTGAACTGCCATGTTACCCCCAAGAGATGGTCTCTCTCCAGGTCAAGATTGAGGTACAATGAGCTGCCTGGGCTGAACCTGGTATGTGGATTAATAGAGGATTAATCAGTTGCCAAAGCTATCAATCTAGTACCTTTCAGCACAATTAAATTTGCTCCATAAATAGCTAAAACTACTGGGCAAGACTGAAATGCTACTTTGTGTCTGCAAATGTTGAGACCACCACCGTCAGGATTAAAAGCAAAAATACCTTTTAGTTGGGGGAAAAAAGAAGTAAAAGATGTTTTGGTTGTTACTGATAGGTCATTCTTGAGTTACCCTGGGCTTAGAACAGAGCTCTCTTATTAAGGACCCTGTTCTTCTTTAGTATCTACAGCTCTGAACAGTGAAGCAGACATCTTTGTAGTGGGTTGTTGTGCTTCACGCAACCCTGCAAAGCTCTCTGCCGATCTAAATTTGCCCATGATGTGGTGTGGAGGAAGAATTTACAGGCATTTTCCCCATCTACTTGACAGTATGTTGCTCCTCTGTAACTCCCCGCTGGCTTTCCTTGATACCTGAATGCTTAGAATAGTTTTTCTGTCAATCAGAAATTCAATTACTGTCTCTATGCAAGTGAGTCACAGCTCTAGCTCTCTGCTCCAGACCTGTTGTCTTCCGCCCAAACTCAAATCTTGACTTCTGTCTGTGAAATCTCCTTGTGGATGTCTAACCACCAGCTCAAGCTCAGCATAGCCAAAACAGAGCTCTCTGTCCCTAAGGCCTGTAACCTGGGCTTCATCTTCAACTTGGACTTCTCTCTAGGTCCTCACATCTAGGCTAGGTCTAAAGCTTGCTAATTCTTTTTGTATCACATCTCTAAGATATTCGAGAGACAAGGTGGGTGAGGTGGTATCTTTTATTGGACCAACATCTGTTGGTGAGAGAGACAAGCTTTCGAGCTTGACAGCCCTGACAGCCTGAGAGGATCAGAAATGCCTTTTGACCACAACACCAAGTGCAAGCTGCATCTCAGTTCGGCTGGAGATGGGTCAAGTTTCAACATTTCTACTTTGATAGACCAAAAAGATGGAGACCTCGCTCCCAGGTATCCAATTTCCACTTTGCTTGTTGCCTCGACACTTCAGCCTGTTACTGTAGCTCTTTGTTAATATTTTTCTGTGTCTCCTTTGTGTCCTCAAGAGGCTTAAAAAACACAAACCAACCCAAACTTCTAACCTGAATCAAGAATCTCACCATGTTGCACACTGACTATTCTGTGTATCCCCATGTTCTTACCTCTGTTCCCTTCGTCCTTCCTCTCCCCTCACCCTCCTGTCCTTTGTTTAAACCCACTTGTAGTATCTTCATATTTCGATTGCAAGCTCTTAAGGGTCGTATTTAGTCTGTACATCACTTATCACAGTGAGGCCGGTCCTTGACTGGAGCCTCTAGGTGTTGGAAGAATAATAATGAGTCTCTTACAAGTGCTGCTTCAGTTTTTGATAGTTTAATAAATTGTATATAATTAATTATCTCCAAGTTGCTTGTGCTCCATGCACCAAGTTTTTCCCCCTTGTTTAACAAGACGCCCAGGTCCCAGATGAGATCTACTTAAAAGCTGGGAGAAACATCTTTTAGAGTCCAGATGTAATTTTAAAAAAAATAATTTTAATTCTTCCCTTGGCCAGAGAGGTTTGCAGTTTCTGGATGCTCTTGTGTCTGGCCCTTCTGTATCCATAGCTTCTCTGGAATTCCAGGTTGGAATGGTGTCTCTTATCCCTTTTTCATCTGCTGCAAGCTGAGATTTCAGTTTTTCTTTTACATATCCATTGCCATATTTGGCTTTGCCTTTGAAGTTGGCTTAGTGGAGTGTGCAGCAAAGATCCAGGGTCTATGCACGCTACAAGGGCTACAGTGGCACAGCTTTGGTGCTGCAGCTAATGCCTCTGTCATATAGACACTTGCTTCGGTGACCGAAGGGGTTTTTCTGTGATTGCAATTAATCCACTTCCCCAAGAGGTGATATCTAGGTTGGCAGAATTTTTCACAGCCCTGAGTGGCGTAGCTAGGTCGACCAAAGTTTTAGGTATAGACCAGTCCCCAGTCAGTGCAGAGCGTGGCAGCCCACTTGCTTGGTGGCATGTTTTGGAACATATTACATCTCTGCTCTGTGATCTGCACTGGCTTTCCATCTGCTTCTGGGTTCATTTCAGATCTGTTGAGAAATGGTTACCTGAGAGATTGTCTGTCTGCTTGTGCCCCATTACAAAAGCTGAGATCTCTCCAGGTGCATTTGCAGACGGAGTCCCTATGTGTTTGTTCTTGAGGACTGAAGGCGGTGCATTTTCAGCATTCACCCATAGCTCAAGTTTGCTGACCTTCAGAACATAGTACAATATTTATATGGCTGTCTGTGAGAGGGAGAGAGCACTATTTCTATTGCCTGTTGTGAGCAACGGAATGCACTGTGGTTTTATTTCTGCCCTGGACCCAGATACCAACATGATACGTGCCTACAAATATTTCAAGAAAATAACTGCTCACCTGGCACTAATCTATTCAAATACATTTCCCCTAGGGGAACCGCCTAACTGGCTCACTATATTTCAAATATGCCTATGTCAAAACCTTTAATGGTTTTGTGTGGGCTATCATCTGTTGAAAGCCAGTATCTGCCTCTATTTTCCAGTAGTGCTGAGACAGTGTAGAGTTGTTGTAAGTTGAGTGATGGAAGCTAGCAAAATCTTTATTACTTAAAGATAAGAAAATGGCCTTTTAAAAATGTATTTTCCTAGGAAACTTTTGTCTGCAGCTACTGGTTTTGCTGTTCCTGCTTTATATTATATTTTTCCAGATGGACTAACTGAGGCCCAGACAGGATAAGTGTCTTAACTCCAGGTCATAGAGTGATTGTTTTGCTCAGCTTTGATTAGGACCCAGGCACCCACCTCTCTGCTGGATCTATCCCCAGGCTTCTCCAGCTATGAGGTTAGTCTCTCTGGGAAGACACAAATTAGCCAAGAGAAAAGAAGGGTGGGAGAGGATGCATTTTCTTTTCTCCTTAGTTCCTGGATTGTTTTCACTTAGGACAAATAGCAGAACTGTTTAACTATTCAGGGACTAGATCCAATCAACTGCATAGGAGGCAACTCAGTGGAAGAGTGTTAGCTAAAATATCTATTGTTAATTTAGAGTAGGAGAAGGAAATGAAGAGAGGGCTTCATTGTGTACCCAGCCCATGAAACTAACCACCTCCTTTGTTCCATTTTTCCACTCTCATCAAACAACTTCTCTTTACACAGCCACCTACCTACCTGCCTGACCAGATCCACCGTGACCTAAACTTCTCCTTCACGTCTTTCCTCTTAGGCATGGTCTACATCTAAACTTAGGATGACAGAGGGGTGTGAAAAATTCACATCCCATGAGAGATCTAGGCTATGGCTACACTGGCGCTTCACAGCGCTGCAACTTTCTCGCTCAGGGGTGTGAAAAAACAGCCCCCCCCCGAGCGCAGCAAGTTGCAGCGCTGTAAAGCGCCAGTGTAAACAGTGCCCCAGCGCTGGGAGCACGGCTGGGAGCACGGCTGGGAGCACGGCTCCCAGCGCTGTAAGCTAATCCCCTTGTAGAGGTGGAGTACCTGCAGCACTGGGAGCGCTTTGAAGTTTCGAGTGTAGCCATGCCCCTAGTTATGCTAACCTAAACCCGGGTATAGATAGTGCTAGGTTGACTGATGATTTACCCCCTTCCATGCTCCAAACAGTCCAGGGCTTACCATTCCTGGCCATGCCATGCCTTAACTTATATATGTGAGCTGTTTTGGGGGGGGAATGTTACATTTTAATTTTCAAGTGTCATGCATACTTATAAAGCAGCAAAGAATCCTGTGGCACCTTATAGACTAACAGAGGTTTTGCAGCATGAGCTTTCGTGGGTGAATACCCACTTCTTCGGATGCAAGTAGTGGAAATCTCCAGGGGCAGGTATATATATGCAAGCAAGAAGCAAGCTAGAGATAACGAGTTTAGTTCAATCAGGGAGGGTGAGGCCCTGTTCTAGCAGTAGAGGTGTGAAAACCAAGGGAGGAGAAACTGGTTCTGTAGTTGGCAAGCCATTCATAGTCTTTGTTTAATCCTGAGCTGATGGTGTCAAATTTGCAGATGAACTGAAGCTCAGCAGTTTCTCTTTGGAGTCTGGTCCTGAAGTTTTTTTGCTGCAGGACGGTGACCCTAACATCTGCTATTGTGTGTCCAGGGAGGTTGAAGTGTTCTCCTACAGGTTTTTGTATATTGCCATTCCTAATATCTGATTTGTGTCCATTTATCCTTTTCCTTAGAGACTGTCCAGTTTGGCCTATGTACATAGCAGAGGGGCATTGCTGGCATATGATGGCGTATATTACATTGGTGGATGTGCAGGTGAATGAACCAGTGATGGTGTGGCTGATCTGGTTAGGTCCTGTGATGGTGTCGCTGGTGTAGATATGTGGGCAGAGTTGGCATCGAGGTTTGTTGCATGGATTCGTTCCTGAGTTAGAGTTACTTTGGTGCGGTGTGCAGTTACTGGTGAGAATGTGCTTCAGGTTAGCAGGTTGTCTGTGGGCGAGGACTGGCCTGCCACCCAAGGTTTGTGAAAGTGTGGGATCATTGTCCAGGATGGGTTGTAGATCTCTGATGATGCGTTGGAGGGGTTTTAGCTGGGGACTGTATGTGATGGCCAGTGGAGTCCTGTTGGTTTCTTTCTTGGGTTTGTCTTGCAGTAGGAGGCTTCTGGGTACACGTCTGGCTCTGTTGATCTGTTTCCTTATTTCCTCGTGCGGGTACTGTAGTTTTGAGAATGCTTGGTGGAGATTTTGTAGGTGTTGGTCTCTGTCTGAGGGGTTAGAGCAGATGCGGTTGTACCTCAGTGCTTGGCTGTAGACAATGGATAAATAATTAATAATAGTTTTTTTTTCCAAAATAGACTATTAACCCTCCCACCCCACCAAAAAAAAAAATATTCTGTCATGGGGAAGAAACTCTGGGTTCATGTCGGGGGGGAATATTCTGTTTCAGATTAGGAGAGGAGCATTCCGACAATTTGAGGAGATTGTCCTGCTCTAAAAACAATTTAGGAGGATAATGTTGAGAGAGTTGAGACCTTGGATGTAGGTTTTTGGTGATCTCCACTGCTCTCTACGCTGGTTAGGGAGTCACCATGGGTAATTGAGATGGTCTTTTGTAGGCAACAAGCCTTATTACCTTGCACATAATGAGCCTTCCCATTTGGACTTTTGAGGAGACGAAAAACATCCCCTTACTTCTTTAGTGGGAGACTTTCAAAGGCACAAATGGGCGATAGCTGCCCAATTCCTGTTGACTTGGAATGGGAGTTGGGTGCCTAATTATTGATTATTATTTGTATTACTAAGCACCTACCCAGTCATGGACCAGCACCCCATAGTACTAACACCCACTGTGCAAACACAGAACAAAAAGAGCCCCAGACAGCTCATAATTGAAGTACCTAACTACCTTTAATGTTTGGGAGTAATTATCACACTTAAACAGGTTTTAAAGCAGAATGAATGTGAGACATGTTTGCATTAAGACATTTTTAAATGAAGATGATCTAACATAATTCAAAATTAAGCTAGTTGTTGCTTAGTTTAGTATCCTTGCTCTGACTGTCTGAAGACAGTGAAAGATAGGGTGGGTGGGTGTGGGTTTTGGCTGGACTCGAGGAGAAGTGGTGTTTTTCGTTATTGTTTATACAGTAGCGGCGCCAGCTTTGCCGGCGCCCTAGGTGGCAGAAGGTCCCGCCCCCAAATTTCTACGGGCGGCGGGGGCACAGGCGCCCCCAAAATAGCAGCGCCCTAAGCGACCGCCTAGGTCGCCTAATGGGAGCGCCGGCCCTGTGTTTATACATCCTAGAAAACCTAGGGGAAGCTGTTAAATGAGTAGAGGTTCCCCCTTTTAATTAATCACTTGAATTTTCCACATGTATCTGCATATTCTGCTGCTGCTCCATTGAAATTTACTTAAAATGCTGCTCTGTGAATCTTTCACTTTATTAGATGCTTCAAAGATCTGTTTTTCTAAACCAGTTGACCTTTAGCTAAATTATTATGAAGGGAGGCTACTGTATGTCTAACATGGTTTGTACATTGTTGCTTTCCCTTGCTTTCAGCTGCCTGCTGCTGGATTTCTCTTTGACATTCAGGCAGGGTAGGTTGACAGCTTGACCCAAGTAGTTTTTTTTCTTTAGGTAGAAAACATAATGGGTTATATAACTGAGCTGAGCTAAGCAGTCCAGATGGCTGGCAGGTAGCCCAGCCAACTTCAGTTTTGGATGCACTTGGGAATGCCTGCACTTGTAATAAAACGCAGGCTAATTTTTAATGAGAACCATCATTTAGTTTAGCTCTGACACACAGCAGAGCCAGACCTAAACTGAGGATTCAAGCCCCCAGATGTTTCACTTTGATTATCAAATGCAAACATCACTGTAAAAACGTGAGGTTAAAATCTGCATTTGAAGGAGGGAGAACAGAGAGGGGAAGATGCATGGACTTCAGCATGCTAGTTCTGTGTTGTACAGTAGGCAGGAGGGAAGGAAGGAAGGAAATAGGGAGTTGCCAGGGATACTAGACCTAATGGCTCAAATGAATGGCCCTCTAGACATTAACAGCAGGATTATGAAACCTGTCAAATCTTGCACCTTAGAACCAAGGCGCATTCCCTCCTCAAGGGCGTTTGGAATGATGGGGGCTGAAAAGGTTAAAGTTCTCTCTCCTTTAGTTATCCTCCTGGCTCTGAGACCTTGGTAGGTTATTTCTAGCCACAACAGAGCAAAATCTGGCTTGAGGTGTGAAAACCGGGCCTGCGGACAAGATTACAGCAGAGCTGAGAAGAGGGAGTCTGCCAGGTGTCAAGGCGAGTCACTATTTTCCACATGTGCCTTTTTCTCTCCGCACTCTGCTGGCATTCTGCTGCTGGGCGGTGTTCTAAGCTGGCTACCCTTTTGTGACAGCTTGCCAAGCTTGACTGTGTGCCTGGTGCAGACAACTCTTTGACTCTGGAACACGGGGGACCAGCACTGAGGTAGGCAGTTTTTGGTTTTGATGATGCTATAGGCAGAGTGGAACCTGTTCTCCTTTCGCTATCTCTTCTGGACATTTCGACTTCTCCATACAGTCTCCACTCCTCAAATAGCAGCACAATAACAAGGCTTGCAGTTGGACACATGTGGTCATTTAGCGTAATGGCAGCTTTGCTGCCTTTGCCTGTTCTGCCTGTCTGTAGTATATACAGTAGTAGCCTTCTCTAGTGGGCATGGCACAACAGTGGGATAAGTCAGGATCTCAACTCCATGGCAGCTGGAGCAGCTGTTCTGGTGCAGAAAACAATTCAGGGTTATTAAAGACCTGGAACTTTTCCACGGGAACTTGCTTTTGAGACTAGAGTCCAACAAATGTGTCCATTGCTAATAATAGTGAAAAATGTAATAAACACAATGTAAAAATCAGACCTGTAAATGTGCCATTGCTTTTGGATATTTGGTGCTGACAGAGGTGAAAGCAAATGATGTCCAGGAATGGTTAGTGAGCCATACACATTTAGAATCTGCGAGATGATACTGAGGATGTACTAGAGCCACCAATGTCCTAACGAATTAGAAGCAGCAGTTGTTGTTTGGGGTGCAGCTCTGTGCTGCGCTAGGTACTCTGGAATGGACTGGTGAGGAATACATGCAATGTGTCTATTGAGGCTGCTTGTTTAGGCTGTGCTCAAAATGAATTGTGCCCAGGATAGATGGGTCTTCCTTTTGGCAGTTATTGTAGGCACATGATCAAAGATTGCGCCTGCAAAAGCTGAGGCCTGGTTTTAAAGTAGGGCCCTGGAAATTCCAACCTTTTCTTTCTAACGGGCCTTTGAGTTGGCTGATATGGTTTGAAGTAGCCTTAAGGTTTTTGTTGTAAAGGATGGTCCTGCTTTGGGATGCTTGAGTGAAGGCAAAGAGGTGCTCAAATGTGCCGTTTAGGCACAGTCCTGTATTGGGGATGGTGTGGAATCACAGAACACTTCCTGGAGCTCCTAGCCATCTAGAGCAGGGGTCGGCAACCTTTCAGAAGTGGTGTGCCGAGTCTTCATTTATTCACTGTAATTTAAGGTTTCGCGTGCCGTTAATACATTTTAACCTTTTTAGAAGGTCTCTTTCTATAAGTCTATAATATATAACTAAACTATTGTTGTATGTAAAGTAAATAAGGTTTTAAAAATGTTTAAGAAGCTTCATTTAAAATTAAATTAAAATGCAGAGCCCCCCCGGACCAGTGGCCAGGACCCGGGCAGTGAGAGTGCCACTGAAAATCAACTCAGCACGCGTGCCATAGGTTGCCTACCCCTGATCTAGAGGCTGCACGTCTGCAGTCAAAGCCCTCTGTGGGGAGTCTCTCTCCTCACCTCTTTTCCTATATAGCCAGTCAGTTCTGCTGGCCTGTGGACGGGGAAGCAGAGCCATGGCCCTGTCCCTCCTGCTCCCTTTGAGACACTCTGATGCTCCCAGAGGAATATGGGGAGCAGCCCCTTGTTCTAGAGTTCAAGGCCCACAATTCTGACTGGCTCTTCACATGGGCTATGCAAGTGGGGGTGGGGAAGGTTGAGGAGAATCTCCTTTCCTTCAGTTGTGTGCCCACCTACAGGCCACATCATTGTTTATAAAATTCCCCGCCCACCCTCCAAGGTTGAGAAATGAAAAACAAAAGCCGGAAATGTAGAGGTGACTAAAATCTTCAGTTATAGCCAGAGAGCCAGATGAATGTGAAAACTGAATGGTAAACGCCTTGCCTGTAAATGCACAGACAGCTCTCCACTTGGTCTGTCTCAGGAAGCTATGAAAGCATGTAAATCTATCATAAGGATACGTCTACACCAGGGGTCGGCAACCTCTGGCACGCGGCTCGCCAGGGTAAGCACCCTGGCGAGCCGCGTGCCAGAGGTTGCCGACCCCTGGTCTACACTATTAACACTACAGCAGTATAGTTGCAGCTATGCCACAGTAGTGTAGACACTTGCTACAGCAGGGGTAGGCAACCTATGGCATGCGTGCCGAAGGCGGCACACGAGCTGATTTTCAGTGGCACTCACACTGCCCGGGTCCTGGCCACCGGTCCAGGGGGCTCTGCATTTTAATCTAATTTTAAGTGAAGCTTCTTAAACATTTTAAAAACCTTATTTACTTTACATACAACAATAGTTTAGTTATATATTATAGACTTATAGAAAGAGACCTTCTAAAAATGTTAAAATGTATTACTGGCACACAAAACCTTAAATTAGAGTGAATAAATGAAGACTCGGCACACCACTTCTGAAAGGTTGCCGACCCCTGTGCTACAGCGACAAAAGGGGTTTTTCTGTTGCTATAATAAATCCATCCCCTTGAGAAGTAGTAGCTACATCAATGGAAGAATTCTTCTGTCAACCTAGTGGTGTCTGGAGGCTTAGGTTGGTGTAATTATTTCTCTCAGAGGTGTGCATTTTTCATCACCCTGAGTGACGTAGCTAGGTTGACCAAAGTTTTACCTGTAGACCAGGACCAAGTTTAACGGAATTAGTAACACCTCCTTGTGCTATTTACAGACAGTAAATGTGCCACCCCTCTGTGCTAAAAGCTAGCTTGAAAAAGCTGATTTTACCAACTTCCTATTAAATTGTTTCCTGAGTTGCTGTGAAATAATGCGTATTTGATGGTAACTCCTGTGAAAACACAGGCAATGCACTATCATCTCTAAAAACAGTTTTTACAGGCTGGTCTAATATGCTTTTGACGGTTCCAACCTTCTTCCCTGTAGGTCACCAGGGGAAGTTTTTATACATTTGCAGGGTGCGGGACTTTAGCTTAATTGGGCAGGGCAGGATTGGTCTGTTCCTAGAAGGGCCTGGGGTACTGCAAAGTTTCCTCTGAAAGGCTTCCCATTCCAAATAGTAGTTGGAGAGCAAACTATGTCAGTGGAAAACACTCGTGGATATCTTCTCAGGCTCTGTTTTTTAAGACCCACTGGGAACAGCTGATCTTTGTTCTGTTTCTGGGTAAATTCCACTACTCCAACCCCCTGACCTGTAGACAGAATTGGTCAGACTGGTTTCCTTAGGCTTCAGACATCCCATTCTTCCAAGCTGCTCCCACTTGAATCGGTGCCATCAAGGTTTAGCAACCTGCCATTGTCTCTGGCATAGAAGAGGCATGACACGGGCTTTACAGCAGATGGTAGATTTACACCCACCGAGGCATCCAGCGATGCAGTGATTTCATATATAAATTGTATAAATTCCCCAAACTGTCACATTCAGATATGAATTTCAGAAGTTCACGCCTAATGTATCTTTTCGTTCTTCGTTCCATAAAGGGCTCAAACACATTCAGGTAAAACTTCAGCTTTCTCCCTCTGGCCCACCTGAGCAACCTGCCTACAAATAGCTGACCTGCTAGCTAGACTACCTGTTTTGGGGAAGGTCACGCTTTCTATTTATATATTTATTTTCGCCTGTTCGTCTCCCGAATTGAAAGTTGAGGAACTCGTTGATGGTTGTTTTGAGGATTTCTGAACGTGACTCACAAGGAAATTGCACAATGTTGCAGCATTTCCTTCTATTGCTCACTGCATTAGAAACACTAGGCTCCTTCTTGAAAGCTGAGAGAATCTGGCAGGGCCTGTCCCCTTGACAGCATGCTGTAGTCTAAACAGAAAGTCTGGGTAGAAGGGTAGGTCTGGATGGCAAGAAAAAATCCTTCATTACAGGGGATTGACTTGATGATTGAATTGGTCTTTTCCTTCTCAGATTGTTGTGAGCCAAGTGCTAGATCTCTTCTGTAGCGGTGTCAAGTGTGCCCACAAATATGATTTCCCACACACCTTATCTTTAAGTAAGAATGCCTGAGATGCACATATAGGTGTTTGCATAAATCACTGTTGTTTCCCATCTCTCAGAACATAGTATTCTATCTTCTAGATCTCTTCTCCATTTAGGCACAATCAAGAGTGCCAAAACTTGACCCATTCAAACTTTTTCTGATACATTCTAGGATATGCAGACAGGCGTCTAACCTTCAAGCCCTAAAACAACAATGGTGCATATATACATATCTATTTTATAAGTGTGTATGTAATGTTATAACAAAAACATTCAGTGAACTCCAAGTGTAAGGTGCTAGACTTCATAACCCACCAGCATGAACCATAAAACAAGGAAATAAGCAGTTACGTCACTGAATGCTTTCTCGCACAAGTTCCTCTTCTCAGCCTCTATTTACTTCTCTTTTTAGCACGTGCAGCCCACAAGTTGCCACCTTCATCCTGCACAAATTCCAGGCACTGTTGAATTCCAACCATATTTATTTGGTTGCATGTTTAGGGTTGAAGTAGTTTTCATAAATTAGATTATAAGTGGTTCTGTGCTCTGTTCTCAATCAGCATGCGAGTGGGGTATATATCCGATTGCAAATGGTAGCTGCAAGATCTATTTTTCTGCAATGCTTGGGAAAGTGCACATGATTTATTTAGTTCTAAGTTTGGTATTAATTTTTACATAGAAATTACAGACCTGAAATCCCAGTATGTGTTGGTGTATTTTACATATATATATGAGAGACAATGTAGGTGAGGTAATATCGTTTATTCGAACAACTTCTATTGGTGAGAGAGACAAGTTTTCCAGCCACACAGAGCTCCTCTTCAGGTATGGGAAAGGTACAGCTAACGTCACAGCAAAATGTAAGGTGGAACATATTGTTTAGCATAAGTAGGTAGCACGTATTGTAAGGGACCATTCAAGGTAATACATATATGGCCAGTGTAGGCTGCTCACTGATTGGTCAGATTGAGGGGGGAGGTACAGGTCCATGGAGTGATGGAAAGAAGTAGTGGAAACTTGCTTTTTTTAGCGTGCATATCCTACCAATAAATAGTCTACCTACCTTAACTGAAAGATGAAGTGTGAGTGTGTGAATTTCCCAGGCTTATTAATGTGTGCACATTAAAGTGTTTCTTCTACAAAAGTTAGCAAAATATTTTATCAAACACATACTATGGAAAATTCAATTGTCCTCTCAAGAGTCATTGTGTTAAATATTGAATTAATGATTGAATTTAGTCTCCAAATTAAAATGTGAAATAGAGGGATTTTAAGTTTACCTTATGTGCACTTAACTTTGGAATTGTTAGTTACATCTGTAATATGCAAAAAAAAATTAAAAGATTCATTTGTAAATGAGGCCCAAAAGTTTCACATCTTGGTCCCAAAGTTCTTATTTAGGCATCTAAATAAAAATTACCACATTTTCAGAGGAGCTTAACAGCTGCAGATTCCATTAAATTGAATGTGAGCATGATTTGCTCAGCATTTCTGACAGCCTGGGACTCTGATAATTAGTTACTAAAATATGGATTTGGGGCCCTAGCTTTAAGGCACCAAAGTTTGAAAATTTTGGCCTAAATATATAATCTTGATAAAGAGGTTTGTTTCCAGAAATCAAGGTGAGAAATATAGCTACAGTACTACAATTAGCTGGATTTTGGATTTGCCTATTAACAATGTACAGTGGTTTTCCACCCTTTTATTAACACCAGCTCTGAAATTCCTAGTGAAGACTCTCTTGGATCTTGAAATACAATCAGATGGGAATAATTAGGAGGACATTATGGCATTGTGAGCGCAGTGCTGTATGTTAATGATTTGCCTGTAGGTTATTCATTAACCTCTGGTTCAAGAGTTATAGCTTCACCAACTAAACCTGTTCCACAGGATGAGATATGGAGCACAGATTCTTAGCTCAAAAGCACATATTTTCTTTGCCAAACTTTGTAGCTCGTGGAAGTGGACAGTAGTGGAAAGTGAGGAGTATAAACAAAGATGGCTAGTAGTTTCTTATTCCTATCTGTGTTTTGATTTTGTTTTATTTTATTTTTCATGAAGTGATTACCTTGAAGAACTTTTCTGAGTTAGAACTATCGGATATTTTAACAATAGAGAAGGTAACTCAGACGTATTTGCAATATGCTTGAATAGTTATACTTATAGTTATTCTGTCCTGTTAACATGCAAATCTATTTATTTCCAGCTAGTATACAGAAGAGAGAGACTCTCAAAAAATTCACTAGGACAGCAGTTGGGTCAATTTCAATATCCATTTCAACACCAGTACATCTAATACACAGCCAGCCAAGTCTAAATCTTTTTGAATTTGTAAAATTGTAAATTTAGACTCTTGGGAATGATTTTTGAAATTGGCCCTTGATGTTGGACAAACCCCAGTGTTACCAACTCGAAGGACTTTATCGCAAATCTTGTGTTTTGTGGTGTTTTCCCTTAAAGTCCTACTTTGTGAATTATGTGATTCAAAAAGAAAAGCAAGTTTCTATCTCTCCTTTTTGCTGAGAAAAGCTTCAAAATGTGACTCGAATATAATCTAAAACAGGGGTTGGCAAACATTTTGGCCCGAGGGCCACATTGGGGTTGCAAAACTGTATGGAGGGCCAGGTAGGGAAGACTGTGCCTCCCCAAACAGCCTGGCCCCTGCCCCATCCGACCCCTCCCACTTCCCGCCCCCTGACTGCCCCCCATCAGAACTCCCGACCCATCCAACCCCCCCTGCTCCTTGTCCCCTGACCGCCTCCTCCCGGGATCCCCTGCCTTTAACTGCCCCCATGACCCCACCCCCATCCAAACCCCCCAGTTCCCTGTCCCCTGAATGCTCTGACCCCTATCCACACCCCCCCCCCCCCCCCCCCGGGACTCCCATGCTTATCGAATCCCCCCTGTCCCCTGACCGCCCCCCAGAACCAACTGCTCCCTGTCCCCTGACTTCCCCCTGGGACCCCCCACCCCTTATCCAACCCTCCGGCCCCAGCCCCCTTACCATGCCGCTCAGAGCAGCATGTCTGACAGCCACGCTGCCCGGCCAGAGCCAAACACGATGCCGCGCTGCTTGGCAGGAACGCGCAACCCCGCTGCCCAGAGCACTGCCCGCGCAGCGGCGTGGCTGCGGGGAAGGGGGGGTAGCGGGGGAGGGGCCGGGGGCTAGCCTCCCCAGCCAGGAGCTCAAGGGCCAGCAGGACGGGCCCGTGGGCCGTAGTTTGCCCACCTCTGATCTAAAAGATTGGTCATCGTTACTGGGCTAGCTGAACCACTGTCCCCTCTGAGTGCACCCCGACAGGGTTCTGGCCTCGTGCCTTTCACTTTTGTGGGGTGGAATCATGTGATTCTCCCTCTCATAGACCAGACCCTGAACACTGGATACACCTTGTGTATTGACTATGCTTTTTCCGGGGTTTGGTACCTGTAGGTCTTCCCTTTGGGAGTCTGTGACCAATAGCGTGACTAGACATGGTCTACTTCTTAAACCAAAGTATTATTGAATCTTAATAGTAGGAATAAAGCATAACATAAGAGAAAAAGGATTTTAAAACAACAAAAGGTCTTTATGCATTCCTATCTTACCTAGAATGACTCCATCCTTTCCTAGAGACCCCAAGCCAGCCTCACTTCCCCGATCTCCCCAACCTATTCACTGTGTGTGAGGCTTTATTTCCATAACTCTCTTCAGTAGCTGCCCCCTTCCCTATAGAGACTTCTTCTGATCAAAGTTCTCCATTCTCTCAATTCATGAGCATGGACCCCCTTGGCAATCTCATCTGATGAGCTCCGCAGGAGGTCAGAGATAGACCACAGAGCGAATGGTTTTATATCGTCCCTCGTGTGTGGGTATATAGGTGAGCCATTGTCCTACTTTCTTTTGCTTTTCCAGCAGCCTGCTGTTAAGCTGAACAAACCTCTTCATACCGTGAACATCCAATAACCCCATCACAGTCTGGTATTCATAAATTATTACAGAGCAACCCCACTTCTGCCACAGGCTCAGAAACTGGATGGCAAATAAAAAGAACCCCCAAATTATTATTTTTAAAAAGTCTCATGATTTTTAAGCCAGTCTCTTGGTTCTTATGCGTTTCAGTCCTGACTCATGGATTTTGGATGCTTGGGGCTAACAATAATGAAATCCTGCAAACACAAACAGGCACAATAGTTGACCACCAAGAGATCTGACCTTTCAATCTCCAGGTGCAGTGATTTAGTCAAACACTTTAATACATGTAGAAGTGCCTTGCTGAGCTAAGACTTCAGATAGCTGCAAGTCCAGCCTATGGCAGTTGTTGCTCAGAAGCATCACAGACTGTTGCAACCTTTTAAACTTTAAACGGTCAGATAACCAGCCTCTTAACTGGCAGCTTTAGGCCAAACAGAAAGATGAAACTGGAGGATGTTTAAAATGGTATTAATCATATGCTGAAGGGCTCAGGAGAAATGAGTATAGCAAGAAAAGCAGTTGTTAAGAGGGTGCTAGAAGGTGTACATTTAAAATAGGACATCTCATTTAATTTCAGAGCTGGTGAAATGGAAGGTATTTGTTACACTGGCTTAGACTCCCTTACATTATCACCAAGTGGTTATAAATAGGTCTAACAAAATCTACACAAGTCTAACTTTCACCACTTATCCAAACATCTCTTAGTTTTGCTCTGGCTGCAATGTAGGTTCGGTCTTCTGGACAGCTGCCACATTTATCTTTTACGCTTCTGCCCCTGATTTGCCCTTGGCTAGCTTAGGAGTACTGGAGGCAAAACAATCTACATTATCATCTGTGCTGTATTCAACATAACATTTTGGTACTCGAACATTAAAGGCCAAGTTGACATCTGGCTTAAAAAAGAAAAACAAACAAACAAAAAAAGATGATGTGGTATCTTGCGTTAACACAAACCCAAAACATATCTGGTTTGCACTACCATCTAACTCAACTGGAGTCTTCATGCAAGTATAGTAGATCCATCCAGTAACCAACTTTAAATACACAGGTAGATTTAATGCCCTGGGCTTGTGTGCAACTATCCAGGGCTTGTTCAAAGAGATTCATATATATATATGTCTCTAAAACCTGATCTGGGCAAGAGCAATGGATGCTATGCCAAGACCCCAAAGGGGACCTCTACTAGTTCATGCCAGCAGAGTTTTGGATGCACTACACTGACGTTTCTGTCAGAGGGACAGATGATAGTCCTTAAGGCGCTAGTAGAACCCGGGGTTTGGACCTTTTGAATAATTCATTAACAGAACTCTCTCCAAACTTGGAAAACTGGCTCTTGTCCTAGTAAGCACCTCTCTTCAAAAATATTGGGCCCTTCCAGCAGATGTGCCTGTTCTGCTTGGGAGAAGGTAAACATTTCACTTAATACGTTGGATGGTGCTGGATTTTTCATATTGAATGTGAACTGAAATGGAGTCATATCTATTCCAAACCCTTTCCCTGGGGAAAAGGACTCTTTTGCTGTGGTGGGGTTCAGGGATTTTTAGGAAGAAAAACCTGGGGTTTTGCAACAGTGAAGTGGCCCAAAACTTCGGATTCCAAAATGCTGGAGGAATCTAATCAAACCGCAAGGAATTCCCCTTTAAGCACAATGGCTTTTTGCAGAATTATTTCAATAATGGCAATCAGCAGAAAGCAGGATTGTTAGAGAATTGGGCTAAAGGATTAACACACAGAGAGGAATTTCTTTTCGCAATGAGTGAGATGAAGGATTGGCCGCATATCATTTTATAGCTGCGTGACAAACTGAAATACAAATGCCCTTTTTTACTCTGTGCAGATGCTTTGCTGTTACCCATATAGTACATTGACGGTACTATGTGAACGCTGCAGCTGGGATAGACTCATGCTAGTTCAGCTCGAGCCAGTGTTCTAAATATAGCAGTGAGGATGTTGTGGCACCAGCAGAGGCTCAGGCTTAGCCACCCAAGCTCAGACTCACCCTACACCCTGGGTCCGAGTTAGCCTGAGCCCCTGCCAGTGCTGCACTGTCCGCCTAGCTACCCTGAGCGCAAGAGCTCAAGCCGAGCTCGCTCGAGTCTGGGAGGCACGTTCCCAGCTGGAGTGTAGACATACCCAATGTGTCTCTGAAATCTGCTTCCCTTCTTTTCCCTTTCTTTGCAGAACTAGTTTCAATCCCAATCACCCTTGTCTTGTAAGACCAAACTTGAAAAAAAAAAATATGTAGGCAAACAAAACTCCCTCTGTAGCTTGAATTGTGTGGGATCCAGTGAGATGTGTATTTGGACAGCCACGGATATGTGTGAAAACTAGAACTGTGGATGAGTCAGTCAGTTTGATGAAAGGGAACTTATCTCTAGCTCAGGGGTAGGCAACCTATGGCACGTGTGCCGAAGGCGGCACACAAGCTCATTTTCAGTGGCACTCACACTGCCCGGGTTCTGGCCACCGGTCCGGGGGGCTCTGCATTTTAATTTAATTTTAAATGAAGCTTCTTAAACATTTTAAAAACCTTATTTACTTTACATACAACAATAGTTTAGTTATATATTATAGACTTATAGAAAGAGATCTTCTAAAAAGGTTAAAATGTATTACTGGCACGCGAAACCTTAAATTAGAGTGAATAAATGAAGACTCGGCACACCACTTCTGAAAGGTTGCTGAACCCTGCTCTAGCTTAAAAAAGGCACCTAAAGAACAGTGTCACGTGACGTATCTGGGTGGATGTTGTGCACTAAAATGGAGTATATTTCTACTCTGAATGGGATTCAAAGGCAAGGTGTAGACCGCTGCTTGACCCCCAGTGAACAAGGGGTTAACCTCCAGCTCTGCTTTGTCCTCCCCCTACAGATGCTTGAGAGAGTGGATTCTTTGGAGATCGAGGGAGGGGTGCTTTGGGGAAAGTCAGACACTTCACAATCAGTCTTAGTTTTTCCGTTCTCTTTCCTGCTTGTCTTCATGTATTTTACTTTGTTTGCTGTGCACGTTCTCCCTTGGGGGCAATACTTCTGCTTACTGCAGCTGTTTTTTCTGTCGAGTAGCCCCCCTAGCGTACATGTTTAAAACAGTTTCTCTCTTGCCAAAGGAATATCTAGTTTTCAAGTATCATGTACTGTAGTTAGTTTGTGGTGCCTAGATACTATTGTAAGGGGTGCCGCAGAGGGAGAGATTGAGAAGTATATTTGTACGGAAATGTATAGTCAGAATTGCGTGGATCCTAGCACAAAAGGGACAGTGTCCCTAGTCTGGTCCCTCAATTTTATGATGTTCCATTAATTTACATATCAGTATAATTCCTAGAAGTGCTACTGTGATTTCTCAGAATGGCCCTTATAATGGTGGCAACGGTTACCAGCAGAAGAATTCTAGGAATGATAACTTGATATTCTTTTGATGTTCCCCAAAGACTCATCAATTTAAGTGGCTTAACTATGTGTAAATAAAAATATTGCAAAAGCACAATATGACATGAAGACAAATGATTTTTTTAAGATGGTTATCTGTATGTAATTGCAGCCATTGGTTCAGGACTTCAAGTTTCAGGGTAGATCAGTTTGCCTTGTCCTGATTCTCTCTCTACTAAAACTCATCACAGATCTCAGCGCTGGTGCCCAAGTCAACAAGGAAGCAAGAGCATGTGCCTCTCTCTAAGAATGAAAGGGTGCCTTTTTCCTTTGACCTTCTAGCGGGGGAGGGGAGAGAAGACAAGAAAATGAATTAATAGAGATTGGTTTCCTCTGAAGGACTTGTATCCTCCATAGTTATCAATTTTACTGTTTTGCATACCTACGTGCTCACCCACTTACTTGTACGGCCCTTGGTAGGCTGGGCTGCCTTCCTCGCTTTGTTAGTTATGTTACAAAGCTCATTCTCCTTGGCTCATTTATTCGAATCAAACCTAGATTAACGACCCATCTCCTGAACAGCTGGTTGCATGTGCCCCTAGGAGCCTCTTGCTCATTGATCAGGCAGTTGCTATGTGTTGAAGGTGTGTTTATTCTAAGGGGGAAGCCTTCCAAGATCCAGAAGCCACATGGCAGAGCAATACTTAGTGTAGATTAGTTTTCTTGTCAGATGACTTTGACCAAGCATGCTCCCCAACCTCCTTTTTTTTGTTCTTTAAAGGCGTGAAACTTTATTGCTTGTACCGTTGCAATAAATGCACATGGTGATTTACAGACAAAAGACAAAGGGTGCAATCCTGGCCCCACTGAAGTCAGTGCCTGTTTTGCCATTGACTTCAATGGGGCAATGATTTGACCCGTTGTCACTACTTCCAAGGGATTTGCAGTCCAAGTTAAGACATACTTGTCAAGAAATGGTAGGAAACTGAGGGAAAAGAAAGGGAGAGGAGCTACCAAACAATAAGATTGTATTCTTGCTTTGGTTAATAACACATGTTTCAAACTCTACTGTTTGAAGGAGAGACTGTAGTTTAGTTTACAGGCCTTGTGGTTTCTTCAGAGCTCTGGTCCCAGGAGCCTGACTGCAGTGGAGGAACCACATCAGAGCACTGATAGCAAGTAGGCAGCCTCCCGGCCCAAAGACCGCTGTAATGCGTGTGACACCTGCCCGCTGAGATGATACATCATATCTGTCGGTAGCAGGGGAGGCCAGGGTAGTTTTTAAAGGAAATTTCTCATCATGAGGTTGGTAGGAGTTCCCTCTGCATTCTCCCCACCTCCCTCAGATACACGGCCTAGTTCCGACTGTCATGTTGCTGTCAGTATTCTGTCAAGTGGGGGGAAGGTCCCTGGAAACTTTCCTTCCTTAGCTGTTAAGAACTGGAATGACAACCTGCTCGGGGATGTGATTGAACCAATTCCTAATGCTTCTTGTCTCACTTGCGAAGGAGCTTCACAGCTTAGTTCCCACCCAGAGGAAAGCTCTACCCACAGCTTGCAGCATTTGTTCAAAGACTGCACACACATTTTTTTGGTTCTAATGGGCTCTGCCACACTCAGGGTTGCCCGTCTGCCTCGTGTGAATGATGAGGAGTGAAGTGTACTATTGCAGTGGTTCCCAAACTTTTTAGTAAGGCAACCCACCAACTGCTTGCTTTTTTCTTTTTTGCAACCCACCCGCAGTCCAAAATCACAGGTCAGCGTCCTTCTCTGCCACCTCTTCCTCCTTGCCCTGCGGAGGGGGCAGTGGCCACCCATAGCAGCACTCTCTGCCCCAGCACCACAACCCTCATCCCAGCCTGGTGCAGAGAGGAGGTCTCGGGGTGGTGGTGGGGCAGGGCGGAGGTTGGAGAGTGAGCCTACTCTGCACTCACCTTGCCATGGTGGCGCCTGTCCTGGCACTCACTAGTTGTGACCTGGCGTGCAGAGCAGCAGTGCTGCTCAGGTTTGGTCCTGAGTGGGCACCAGTGCCCCCTGTGCCAGGTCACAACACCACTCATTAAATTTGGCCCAGTTGCCCCTCCATCATGATATGTTAGCTGACTGGGCTGTAGGCTCCCTCCTAGCAGACAACAGAGGCAACCAACAGAACTTCAAACATGCTAGACTGCCTCTTGACAGGGATTTTAGCTGCGTTAAGCGAACAGGATTTGAAAACACCCCTTTTGTGCCCATCAGGATGCATCTTTGGTGACATGAAAGTGACCAGGACTTAATGGTGCCATGTCAGGAAAGACAGAGTTGTTGAGGAAGGGAAGGTCTTGTGGCTAAAATACTGGACTGGGATTGAGACCTATGTGTGTGGCTCTGACACAGACCTTGTGTGATCTTGAATAGGTTGCCTAAGTTCACTATGCCTTGGTTCCTCCCTGTAAACTGGAGGTGATAATTCTAGTTTCTCCTATTTGTGGTCTTGTCTATTTAGGTTGTAAACTCTTGTGGGCAGGGACTGTCTCCTCCTATGTCTTCGTACAGCACCCAGCACCAAGGAGCTATGATCTTTGCTGGGGCCTCTAGGCATTTCTGTATTGTAAATAATGCAGCATAAGTGTTCTAGTAACTACATGTGGAATCTTTATATAACTAAAAGGTTAAAGACTTCCCTTCTGTTTTCCAGGTCTACAACTCGAACAAAGACAATCAAAGTGAAGGCAGTAAGTATTTTTTATTTTATTTTTTATTTAGAGCAAGATCTTGTTGCTTGGGAAAAACTGATGCATTGTGAGGAGGAGGTGCTGCGAATAGGAATTGCCCTGCACGCCATCACAGCATGCAGTCATTACTGATGTGGCCATGTCTGTTGTTTATATTTGACTGTAATCATGGAACAGTTTGAGTGAGACCGAAGGGACTGGGAAGTGAGATTGTAATTCTTGTCTCATCTGCACTGGAGCATGATGCTCCGATTTCCCCATCCATTAAATTGGGATGATGATGATGATCTGCATCAGTTTGTAAAGTACTCTGAGGAATTAAGAGTTAAATATATGAGAATGATGATTATAAAAAGCAAGTATGATTTTGTTTAATATTATTGATATTTATAAATAATAATTAAAAAAAACACACCAATCCTTCCTTCTCTCCAACTGAACCAATGGGATGGCCCAATAGACCAGCCTTCTTTTTACCAAAAGAGGACTCAGACTGTGTAGTGTAAAAGTCTTATGGAGGAAGCCAGTGCCAACAGATACACTGGGAAGACCCTGCCTAATCAGATCTCTGAAAAAGAGCCCAAAAGATGGATCTTAAAGACTTATCTCCCTTAGCCCAGACAATCAATGCGTCCTGGACTCCGAAGAGTACTCCCATTGCTCCTAGGATGAGCAGTTCCACCTTGTCCCACCTCTCACCTCCTATGTCTCAAAATGCTTAATTGGACCATTTTCAATAGGTTTGGGCTAGCATAGATATGCTCCAAATTGCAGCTAGTCAAAGCTCTTAAATGCACCTAAAGTTACTGAAAAAAGAACAGGAGTACTTGTGGCACCTTAGAGACTAACAAATTTATTTGAGCATAAGCTTTCGTGGGCTACAGCCCACTTCTGGGCACACTGAAGCCAACTCTTTATTTTTAAACAAGTAAATATTTCAATTGTAAGCTCTCTGGGACAGGAACCTGTCTTCACACTTGCCTGGAAGCACTTCTCACTGTGATACAGGTCTGTCGCATCTTAGGCGCATTTAACATGTGCGATTTCAGCTTTACGCGGTCGGCAAAAACAAGAACCGAAAAATAACAATTTAAATACTGTTCCTGTAGTGCGGGCGATTCCGCCCGCCATTACACTCAATGTAATTTTGACTATACGCGGTTTTCGCTTTATGCGCTGACCGCGGAACGTAACCCCAGCGTAAGATGAGACAGACCTGTACTACATAGACACTAAGGGTATGTCTACAATACCCGCCGGATTGGCAGGCAGCGATTGATCCAGCGGGGGTCAATTTATCGCGTCTAGTCTAGACGCGATAAATCGATCGCTGAGTGCTCTCCTGTGGACTCCTGTACTCCAGCACCGCGAGAGGCGCAGGCGGAGTCGACAGGGGAGTGGCAGCAGTCAACTCACTGCGGTGAAGACACCACGGTAAGTCGATCTAATTATGTCAACTTCAGCTACTTTGTTCACATAGCTGAAGTTACGTAACTTAGATCCATCCCTTCCCCCTCTCCCCCAGTGTAGACCAGGCCTAAGTGAGAGAATGTTTGTAAATGCTTTTTTTCTTGCAGCTGCTCACAGCTCTTGCTCCTCCACTCCCCGGCCTCCCTCTTCCTGACATGGATTAAACCCTGGTTATTGGCTGCATGTGGTTTTTATCACATTTGGTATTTTTATTGTGCTTCCATGCAAAGCAAAATGACGAACACCCAGCCCTGACATAGTGCTTCATGTTCACAGAGGGCTGTACGAAGGAGTAATACTTTGTCTTTATATGACACCTTGCCTCAGAGAAGCTCAAAGTGCTTATATCCCCATTTTACGGCTGGGCAAAATAAGGCACAGATCGATTGTCAGGGAGAAGAGAACAAAAAGTCAGAACCTTAACCTGGACCTGTGACCTCCTGTAAATGGTCAGGTTGCAAACTGATCGCAATTTTAAAACACACTGCACCTTGGCAGTGGTAGAGTTCAGGTCACACGTCCTTGGGAAGCTTTCTATGGTCACTTGCAGTTTCTAATTCCCCATCATTCCCTTTGTTTAAGGCACACTGAGTTTGCAAAGCCTACACTGGCTCTGCAATGCCTAGCTTCGGCACTCCATACACAACGCCCCAATAAATCTGGGGGGCCCTCTTGAGGGGCAGTCTGAACCCTTTACATTCATTTGGGCCACTTATCACAGGCACGTTTATTTACACACAGTCTGTTTCCTTAGCTCCCACTGGTGTCTAACTCTTTGAACAGATCTACTGGCAGCTTTATTAAGAGTGTCAGCTAAGGGAGGGCTGGAGTGTGGAGGGCAGGAGAATGAGAGTCCTGTTGCCATTTTTAGGCAGCCAGTAGCTAAGATGAAAGCCCCATGAGATCATAGGCCTTTGTTGCTGTGGGATCCCGGCTGGTGTGTGGATTATAAATAGAATGTTTTCCCCTGCTGAATCTGAGAAGGGGTGTACACACTAATGGGGAATTTCAGACTTGCTTCTGGACATCGAGCTCCTTCATCTGATAGTCTGACATTCAGCTGACTGAGCAGCCTGGGGTAGCATGGCTTCCCTTTCTGTCCTTGCCAGCCACTGGTGCTGACAAATAGAAAATGATTTCAACCCCACTCCCCCTGCTCCTCTCGCCACAGTTTTTCCCCCCTCTCCAAGGCAAGATTTACATCCCTGTCAGTTTTGGTTTTTATAGAGGTGGTGAGTGACACAAGATGGTGCAATTACAAGTAATTTGATACCTAGGTGGGCTATGCAGTGCTGCTAACTTTGTCTTAGCCTTGCTTCTGAGTGGTACAATTAGTGCCGCTTGCATTGTCTGAGCCAATCTCTAAATTCACTGAGTTGGAGCTGCAATATATTAGTTGAGAGGAGGCATGTTAAGAGCTGGTTCCTTAGGTACACAGTGACAAAGCAAGGTTTTACTGATTCCTTCAGGGACTATGTAGGTTACAGCTTGGGGCTCTGTGCCACACAAACCAGTCTCTGACCCTGCTGAAGGGAAGAGAGATTAAAACTTGGTCTGGTAGCACCGTTTGTACTTGAGATGTCTCCCAGAGTGCATTAGTGCAGTGACAGTGTGAGTAAATATGGTACTCCGTATTTGGTTGGCAGTATGGCCAAGTCCTAGCCAGAACTCCATTCTGGCTCTGGTAGGGACTGGTGGCATTGTAGGGACAGTGTACTTTTACTCTCAAGGGGAAGAGGGTGACTTAGCTGATTCTTTGTTTCCTCTTGGCTTCTATTCCTGGCCATGGACTTTGTGTGTAGCTTTGGGAAAGTCACTAGTTACAGCAGTAGTAAGTGCATATAGGGTATGTCTACACTGCAGTTAAACACCCGTGGCTGGCCTGTGTTAGCTGACTTAGGCCAAGGGGCTGTTTAATTGCAGTGTAGACTTTGCGGAACCTGCTGGAGCGTGGGCTCTGGGACCCTGCAAGGGGAGAGGGTCCCAGAGCTCAGGCTCCAGCCCCAGCCTGAATGTCTACACCAGTGGTCTTGTGCAAGAGGATCCTTTGGGGTGCACGACAGGAGGAGCACTTTTTTTTTTTTTTTTACTTCGGCAGTTCGGGCGGGAGTCCGAGTGGCTTTTTTTTTTTGTGCTTCGGCACGGCAGGGGGTGCGTGCTCAAAATTTTTTTACTGATAGGGGTGCGCGGTCAAAAAAGTTTGGAGACCGCTGGTCTACACCACAGTTAAACAGCATCTTAGCCTCAGCCCCAAGAGCCAGAGTCAGCTGATGTAGGCCAGCCCTGGGGTTTCAATTGCAGTGTAGACATACCCTTAGTGACCCTTCTCACCAAGGTATCTGGGTGCTTTTCAAGCTTAAGTTGAGGCATTCGAGAGGAGATCAAACACCTTGTTTCTCTGCTGCTTGCAGCTTCACTACTCAACTGAGAATCTAGGATTTAATCAGTTGGGAAGGCCTGGGCACAGGTGCCTGTCTTTCAGTATCTTCTCCTTTGCCATGCCACATCTGCAAAATGAGGAGAATGCCGTTTGCCTACTTCACAGACTGCATTTAGTGTTTGTAAAGTGCACCAAGATCCTCAGGTGAAAGGTGTGTACGTAAAAGTAAAATATTATCAAGTTGGCCTGTGCAATTCTTCTTCTTCGCGTGCTTGCTCATGTTGATTCCATTCTAGGTGTGTGTGCGCCCACGTGCACAGTTGTTGGAAACTTTTGCCTTAGCGATATCCATATGGTCGGCTGTGGCGCCCCCTTGAGTGCGTCAATATATTAAGCGCCACCGACCCTACGCCCTCTCAGTTCCTTCTTACTGCCTGTGACAGTTGGTTGGAGCGCCTTGTCTTACAGATTGCAAGAGCATTGGTGGTTCTTTACAGCCTTCTTTGTACCACAAGCCGCCAAACTGTGAACTCTGAGCCCACCTCCGAGGATACTGCTTGTGAGTCATCTAGAATGGAACTGACATGAGCAAGCACTCGAATAAGAAAAATTGGTTACCTACCTTTCGTAACTGTTGTTCTTTGAGATGTGTTGCTCATGTACATTCCATTACCCACCCTCCAACCCCTCTGTCGGAGTTGCCAGCAGGAAGAAACTGAGAGAGCGCAGGGTCAGCAGCACCTAATATACCAACGCATGAGCGCAGCACTCAAGGGGGTGCCACAGCTGACCCTACAGATACCGCTAAGGCAAAAGTCTTTGACAACTGTGTGCATGAGCGTGCGCACACCTAGAATGGAATGGACATGAGCAACACATCTCGAAGAACAACAGTTACAAAAGGTAAGTAACCGTTTTTTTTCCATATGGTAACCCAAACTAAAGCAGCTGCTCATGTGTTCAAACATCCAACTGTGGTCTAGTGCCCTTTAAAAAGTGTGTATGAATTGAACTGTACATATGACCAGCTCTTCTCAAATTGATTCCAGGGACAGGGAGCACCACAGACTAGGCCATTGGCTAGGTTATTTGCCATGTGATCCTGGGTATGGAACCTTCCTACAAAGATGTTAAAATTGATTTAGTGATTGATTGCTCCTGTGGAGTCTGTGTCTAAGGCCTGACTCCCAGAGCCAACAAGACTATTTTATTGTCCTACTTGCAGTGGTCTGAGACCCAGGATGTTGTACTGAAGCTTGTTTCTTGGCTGCTCTCTTAGTTTACAGAGCCATCGGATTTTATAAGCTAGTAAGTGGCCAGAGGGCCAGCATCCATAAAGTAATTTATCCTGCTCTGCTTAGGGAGTAAAGGGAGTGACTTGAGAGAGGTGTGATGTGGGGGGGTGGAGGGATGAGTTTCAGTGAACTTCTAACACTAAGTGTATTTTAATTCCTTGGTTAGCAAAATCCAGAAGACCTGTCCTGTTCTGCCCTGCTCTAGTCTCTGAAAACAAATACTCTAGCCATTTGGACATGGTACATGGAAGAAGATGAATGAATACATCTTCATCCTCCTCCAACTCCACTGGCTCCCCATTCACTTCAGGATCTGGTTCAAAATTGTCCACCTTAGTTTTATAAACTCTTCATAGACCTTATGCTCTCTACAAACCACCTTTCACTTATCCCACACTGGCCTGATCTCTGTCCTTCATCCAGCTTCTGTGAGAATGTGTTCAATGCAAGAGCCTTCCGCTCTGCAGCTCCTCTTCCCTGTCACCTTGGCATCTCATCAATTCTTCAGCTTTTAAATCACAAACGAAAACCTCATTTTTCCTGGTCTCCATTTCTTGATTTCTCTCCCTCCGTTCGTGTTTAATTCTGTAAAACTCTTTGAGATAGTTTTTGTTTTGTTCTGCTATGAAACGCAAAGCTGTATAACGTAGTCTGCAGAGGAGTCTGTTTGATCTTGTGTCGCTGGTGTGGTGTGACGTTTGTAAGTCTGGATTCAGCAAGATCAGCCTGAGGCTGATTTTCCCCCTTCCCCTATGCTCAGGTAGTTGCAGTGTCAGCATCGAACGATGGAATTAAGGGATTAAATAGAAATAATGTACATGGCAAAAATTCAAGATGAGACGGGCCCAACTAGGGTAGTTCAAGATGTTGCATAAGACAGGATAAGTAGCTTGTATTTAGTTAGCAAAAAAGCTGGAATAATTGTGGTGCTTGTCAAATGTTGATTAAAATATCTCTATGCCAGATTATAGCATGAATACTATCTTGGATTGATACTCTGGTCAGTTGTGCACTGAAATACTTCTACAATAATACTATTGTGTGTGTGAGTGAGACTGTGTATGCTCGACCCACATCCATCCACTGAAGTGGGGCATAGGGAAACACCGAGGCAAGCTGCATCCCCTGAAATTTGGTTCCACGTACCGTACCTCTCAACCTGCCACTGCCCAGTCGCAAGATAAGAGGCTCAAAATGAACGAATAATTAGAACGGAAGCTCGGTTTCTATTGGTAAATGACAGTTACCTTCATCTTTGCAATTCTGCACTTCTAATGGAAATAAATAACAATATGAGCGAGGGACTATAGGATGGGGATGAGGAACACCCCTTATTATAGAGAATTGAGGCATGCTGGCCACCATGTGTATCCAAGGCAGATGAGAGGGATCACACTCTGTGCTGCCATTAGCCTCCAACTCCTGTCCGCAGTTCACTGTGCTAGCTCAAAATGCAACAGACTGACTGCTGGTCTACACTACGGGGGGGATCGATCTAAGTTATGCAACTTCAGCTACATACATAACGTAGCTGAAGTCGACGTACTTAGATCTACTTACCGCGGTGTCTCCACGGAGACGCTCTCCCATCGATTCCCCTTGCGCTTCTCATTGAGGTGGAGTACCGGAGTCGATGCTAGAGCAATCGGTGGTAAATTTATCCTGTCTATACTAGACATGAAGATAGGGAAGAAGGAAGATCCAGGGAACTACAGGCCAGTTAGTCTCACCTCAGTCCCTCGTAATAACTTCGTATAGCATACATTATACGAAGTTATACGAAAAACTGGCTAGATGGTCGGGCTCAACGGGTAGTGATCAATGGTTCCTTGTCTAGTTGGGAGCCGGTATCAAGTGGAGTGCCCCAAGGGTCGGTGCTGGGGCCGGTTTTATTCAATATCTTCATTAACGATCTGGAAGATGGTGTGGACTGCACCCTTAGCAAGTTTGCAGATGACACTAAACTGGGAGGAGTGGTTGATACGCTGGAAGGTAGGGATAGGATACAGAGGGACCTAGACAAATTAGAGGATTGGGCCAAAAGAAATATGATGAGGTTCAACAAGGACAAGTGCAGAGTCCTGCATTTAGGACGAAAGAATCCCATGCACTGCTATAGACTAGGGACCGAGTGGCTGGGCAGCAGTTCTGCAGAAAAGGACCTAGGGGTTACGGTGGACGAAAAGCTGAATATGAGTCAACAGTGTGCCCTTGTTGCCAAGAAGGCTAATGGCGTTTTGGGTTGTATAAGTAGGGGCATTTACAGCAGATCGAGGGATGTGATCATTCCCCTCTACTCAGCACTGGTGAGGCCTCATCTGGAGTACTGTGTCCAGTTTTGGGCCCCACACTACAAGAAGGATGTCGATAAATTGGAGAGAGTCCAGTGGAGGGCAACAAAAATGATTAGGGGGCTGGAGCACACGACTTACGAGGAGAGGCTGAGGGAACTGGGATTGTTTAGTCTGCAGAAGAGAAGAATGAGGGGCGATTTGATAGCTGCTTTCAATTACCTGAAAGGGGGTTCCAAAGAGGATGGATCTAGACTGTTCTCAGTGATAGAAGATGACAGAACAAGGAGTAATAGTCTCAAGTTGCAGAGGGGGAGGTTTAGGTTGGACATTAGGAAAAACTTTTTCACTAGTAGGGTGGTGAAGAACTGGCTTGGGTTACCTAGGGAGGTAGTGGAATCTCCTTCCTTAGAGGTTTTTAAGGTCAGGCTTGACAAAGCCCTGGCTGGGCTGATTTAGTTGGGTTTGGTCCTGCTTTGAGCAGGGGGCTGGACTAGATGACCTCCTGAGGTCCCTTCCAACCCTGAGATTCTATGATTCTATGATTCTATGATTCTATGATAAATTGACCCCCGCTGAATCGATCGCTGCCCATCGATCTGGCCGGTAGTTTAGACAAGCCCTCAGTCACACTCACGCATTCCACCACAACTCCCAAGCCATCAGATGTTAGCAAGCAGAATCTAAATGGGAGAATTGACTGCTGACTTGGGGGAAATCTAGCTGAAGCCTGGTGCTGCAGATCGCGGAGCTGCCTAGGGAGAATGGCGTGGGTGTTAAGGATCACGGCATTAGTAGTTCCAGATGCAGCTATGATCTGTCATCTCTGAGCTAAGTCAGTGAGTAAACGAGAGATAAAAGAAGCTTCTGTGAGGGAGAGTGGAAATCAAGCTTTTTATGGTGCTCATTAAAAGTCAAATTAAAGGATAAATAAGGCTGCCTGGATATTTATTTAATTAGATATTTTTGGCGAGCATAAGGATATGAAGATTGCAAATAAATCCCTGACCTTTCCTGATCCAGAGCTCAGCAAGGAGTCTAAAGAGCTGACTCAACAGCTTGGGGAGGATTATGCTCTGTCACTTTCATCTGGAAGGATTGCTCCTGCTTCCTCACTCTGTCTTGGCAAACACGGTTGAAAGGTCTTGCTATGATCCCTTTAGCGGTAACTCAGTCAGTACTGCGTGGTGCACTGGGCTCATGATGAATCTCCAGCAGTGGAAATAAATTGCGGGTCGGGGCGGGGGAGAGAGAATGCCCATTTGTAACCATCACGTTCTCAGTATCAAATATGGAAGGAACTTAACTAAAGCTGCAGGGGAGCGGGGAAAGGTAGCACCTGGAGGGGATGGGGAGAATCCAGGGTAGGCCATACTGATGGCAAAAAACATTCCGACCTAAATTTTGACCAGTAATTTTGGGAGACCCTTCTGAAAATCAGGCCCCTTTTGCAGTGTTCAGCACCTGAAATCCAAGGCACACCAAATCACTAGTCAGGTACCCTGGTTTTGCTGGAACTGTTTTTTTTTTTTAAATAATTTGCTGATGTTAAAGACTGTCAAAGTAGTAGTGGGCCTGCTGTATCCAGTTTTATTCTATATTGAGTACCCAAGGTTTGTGGAGTAGTGTGGCAGAAGAGGTCTGAAGTGGACCTAATAGCTTTGCTCTGTTTTGATTTGTTCTGTTGAAAACCTAAACTAAAACACAGTACCCCAGAGAGTCTGTTGTGTCTGTTCCTGGGGAATAGTTGGGCTTTTAAAGGACGCATGAAGCAGTTAGCAAGACCTATAAAACTTCATAGCCATTATGTATGTCCTGTAATGTGAGCATTCTTTAGCTTGTGTGTGTGTTGGCTCAGCATTTCAGCTGGTTTTCCCAGAAAAATAAATTTAGAGTTGTATTGTCTCTGTCTCTCTTGCCATTCATCATGTTAGTAATGGTATCAGCACAGAACTTTAAAAACAAATGAGCAGATGACTTGGGGTGACGGGTAAAATTGACTAGTAAGGGAGCTACGGACAACCAACAAACTGTCCCATTGTTGTGAATCAGCTGTGTGTTCAATGTGCTTTTGAATTACGAAATGTCAGGAGAGGGGTAAAGGCAAAATATTGCACTGCTCATGTTGTGAAGCCGCCATGATTCCTGGGCTCTGAAACTTTTCTATTGGACCCCAGAAATAGTACTGTTTTGTGTCTTTGAAATTTGATGTTTTTTGTGTAGGAGGAAATAAAATCAGCAGTTTTGTAAATAATACTTTTCTCTGCTCTAGCTTCCTGCATCCAAAGACCATAAATTGCTTAAAAATATTAATGAATTCAGTTTCACAACGCTTCTGTGAGGCACTGTTGGGAAGTATTCTATCGCCCATTTCAGATGGGAAAACTGAGGCACAGAGAGATTAAATAACTTGTCCAAAATCTGTGTAGAGTTGGGAATAAATCCCGTTTCTCCTGACTTCTTCTCATTGCTGTAAACCAGTGGTCGGCAACCTTTCAGAAGTGGTGTGCCGAGTCTTCATTTATTCACTCTAATTTAAGGTTTCGCGTGCCAGTAATACATTTTAACCTTTTTAGAAGGTCTCTTTCTATAATATATAACTAAACTATTGTTGTATGTAAAGTAAATAAGGTTTTTAAAATGTTTAAGAAGCTTCATTTAAAATTAAATTAAAATGCAGAGCCCCCCGGACCGGTGGCCAGGACCCAGGCAGTGTGAGTGTCACTGAAAATCAGCTCGTGTGCCGCCTTTGGCACGCGTACCATAGGTTGCCTACCCCTGCTGTAAACGCTAGATCATGCTTCCTATGTAATGGAACTTTTAGATGGTGCATAAAGTTCTTCATGCTCTTGAATGCACTTTCAGTGTGATTTCTGCATATTTCTCAAATCTTTGCAAATAAAAGAAGTAATTTTCCTGGACAAATAGCAATAGTGTGCCCCATGTACTGATTGAGAGCTGACTAAGGGATAAATATTCCCTCAGGATCCTGGCAGGTATTTGGGTACAAGTATTAGTCACTTGTTTAAATTAAATTAAATTTGAAATACTGCAACAGCACGAGTTAATTGAGTGTTATATTCCATTAGTATGAAATTTTTAGATCTTATTCTCAGGCTCAAGAGTTGGATCCCTTCAGGACATCCTAATTTGCACAGAATAAATATTTCATTAACGCTAATAGAAGAAAGGGCTCTGCTTCCACTGTGCAAGTCTGCAAAGAAAGGAGGGAAATCTGTTGTATTGTGTGCGATCCACAAGGGAAAAACCTTTTTACTTGGGCATGTTACAGTCTGGGACTCAAAAGCGTTTACTTGAATAATATAATGCCCCTAGGATGCAAGGTGGCTCCTCGGGGGAATGGGTTAGTTTTTGTCTAAGGTTGGAATCCTGCGTGGGTCAGTCATGACTACTGTGTTCCCTCCTAGACAGTGAAGGAGAACCAGCTATTCACACTGCAAGATCTCTCCTGCTGATTTATGTCACAGGTTCTCAAACTTTTTTTATAGCGTGGGCCATATCTCAATAGATTGTGTCTTGTGGAAACATCTCTGCCTCTTTGTTATTGCTTGATCCATTCTCCCTCCCTAGGTCAACTCTCAACGCTTGCTTACCGTATTAGGGAAGTATTATGTAGTGTCTTTAAGGTGATGGGTGTTTTGTCCTCTTTGGGCAAAGTCTACTTTTACTCTAAATATAATCTCTCAGCACCATGTGACTTCTTGGATCACTACCAACTGCACAGTGGGCCATGGGGTGCAGTTTGGAAAACATTGGTTTAAAGAGTTTCGAACCCTTCGTTGTTTCAGCCAGCAATTCATATACATACCCTCATCATCTGTTCCCTTCTTCCATTGCCGAAGGACTCCATCCCTCCAGTCTCTCTTCACTGGGTAACACTCATTGCTACGTACCATCACCTCCCGTTTTATGTCGTCCTTCCGTTCTCCCTTCATCCGCACTCCTATTTTTCTTCTCCAACCTCTTCCAGTTGTTTCCTTCCAGTCTCCCCTTGGTCACCTTTCTTCCTTCTCCAGTTGCTTATTTAGCGCATTTTGTAGGGCATCGATCAAAATGCACCAACCTATCATACAATTTTTTTTAAAAACAAGCAAAACATGAAATTAAGTCCCCCCCCCCCACCCCCCCCCCCCCCCCCCCCCCCCCCCACCCCCCCCCCCCCCCCCCCCCCACGTATCTAGGCAGACAGACGTCTGACACAGGAGGAAACCCTCAAGGTAAAGTCACCCCTCCAGCAACAGCGATCATGTTTCAGCTGGATGGAGATTAGGAAGGAAATCACTGATGTAGGAGGTGAAGTAGGAGACTTGTGGAATGTTTAGAGCAGGGGTCGGCAACCTTTCAGAAGTGGTGTGCCGAGTCTTCATTTTTTCACTCTAATTTAAGGTTTTGCGTGCCAGTGATATATTTTAACGTTTTTAGAAGGTCTCTTTCTATAAGTCTATAATATATAACTAAACTATTGTTGTATATAAAGTAAACAAGGTTTTTAAAATGTTTAAGAAGCTTCATTTAAAATTAAATTAAAATGCAGAGCCCCCCGGACTGGTGGCCAGGACCCAGGCAGTGTGAGTGCCACTGAAAATCAGCTCGCGTGCCGCCTTCGGCACACGTGCCATAGGTTGCCTACCCCTGGTTTAGAGACTGATCATCTGAAATAATGTGGCTTGTGGCAAACAAGAGAGACTGACAGACCTCCCAGCCAGAAGTCCCATACAGGAGATAGCATCCTGGTCCTGAATGAATGCGGTGAACATGCACAAACCTGCATCTCTGCAGGGACCTGGTACTAGAATTAGAGGGGGTGCTGCAGGTCAAGAGTGAAGTGCATTGGCAAAGCTGTGGGTAGGCCCAGGATTGGACCAGCATGGGGGTTTGAAATGAGATGTATGAGCAGTGTCATGTACTTGCCTGTGTTGTTCCTGAAGAAAGCTAGTGCGTTAGTCTCTCTCTTTCATGGACACCAAATTTATCGCCCCAAATTATTTTTTAAAAAGCAATACAATATCTATTTCAATCTCGGAGATGATTCTGCTGGATGAATGGAGTGCTCATGGTGAAATCATCCCCATTGCTAGGTGTTTAATCAATTTTTTTCTTTCCTTTCAGCTGCCCAGTTGGATAATATTGGATTCAGCATCATCAGGAAATGCATAAATGCTGTCGAAACAAGAGGTATAGTAGTTCACCAGATGGCCTTGTTTTTAGGGAAGTTCTTGCATCTGTTTTTAGCATGGTCTGTGCTTACCTTCTCTTTTTGTGCACAGAAATGATTTATTAATCCTCAGAGACCCATGTTTAATATACCTTATTATAGGCTCGCACAGATGCCCTAGCTGGCCATGTACATTAGCTTGAATAACTGGAGAACACAGGTGTTAAGCAAATATCAAGAACAGAAGGATAAACAAAGAAATGTTGGGCTAGATTTTTAAAATTAGGAGCGGAATTTAATTTGAAATCTAATTTTGGGTATAATTTAATGTTCATAAACAAATATGAATTTTATTCTCAATACCCCTGTAAGGCAGAGAAATGTCATCCCCATTTAACAGGTGGGGTAGGTACAGGTAAGAGAGAGTGACTTGCCCACGGTCAGACAGGAAATCTGTGGCTGATCCAGATTTGAACCCAGGTCTCCCGAGTCCCAGCCCATTGCTCTCCATCCTACCTGTGAGAGAATTCAGAACATTGGGTGGTGTTCGGAACTGAGTATTTGCCATACTGCAGTGCTGCAGAGACTCCGATCCTAAGGACATAGAGTATGCGGTGGTTACTATGCAGGCTGGTGAAGTTTTGCAACACCCTAAATGAAGAAAAATAGTTTGCATTATTGAGATTTTCCTGCTGTCCATGGTACAAACTCTGTTCAGATAACATGCTGGCTGTGTTTAAAACCCTGGTTCAAAAAAAAAGGGGGAGTGGGGTTGGGGGGGAAACAAAGCCAGCACATTTATTTAGACCTGCGGAGATCAAAATGCCCTCAACTCTCATTCCATTCAGTAAGACTGGAGGGACATTCAGCTCCAGTTAGTCAGGTCCTTTATTATTTATTTCTGTACTACCATAAGCCTCACTTTGGATCAGAATCACATTGTGCTGCACACTCTGCTGACATATAGAAAGACACAGTCCCTGACCAGCAGGTCTTAGCATCAGACTCCTCAACCCACCCACACACATGTTGCCAATCAAATGATATTGTTTCTGGTGCTTCCATGCTTTCCTGTTGTCCACTAGTGTGGAGAACAGGCACCACCATCCTCTGATTCCTGAGCTGATCAGGAGACAACACTTTGTAATAAATACATAAAAACCCAGACGTCAAAACCAAATCTCAACCCTTTCTATAACGGCCAGGCTGAGAGTGTTGTATGCAGCTGGTGGAAGCTTTAATTACTGCAGCTATTAGCGAAGCCAAGGAAATGAAAGAAATGTTAATAGTTCTTTTAACATTCCCCTAATTAAGTAACCTCTTTATTTTTCCAGGGATCAATGAGCAAGGGCTCTACCGAATTGTTGGAGTAAACTCCAGAGTTCAAAAACTATTGAGTATCTTAATGGGTAAGTGTCTCAGATCCACGTTAGAGGGAAGCAGCTTATTACCAGCCCTGGTGACAGAGGCTTTTGTCGAAATACCAGAACCTGGGGTGGGAATTCCACTTTGGGAAATGAACTCTCATTAACATGTTCTGAGAGAGGTCAGGAGAGTGCAGGGATCGGAACACTAGGAATCGTGTAGGGCATTCACTTTAAAGGGGCTTTTATTTCACCTGGTCTGTTGCTTGTGCCTCACTCATATGCTTTGCAAATCTTGGCAGTCTTCCCAAATGCAGCCTATAACCTTCAGAAAAATAGCTGTTAGTTTTTATTCCTATACCTGCCACATGCTCCCTCTCAAGTTTTGTCTCTATTTCATGTTGCTCATGGTTCTAGTTGCTCTCCCTTTAGACCTAATTTTCCTGTCCAGCTATGTTTACTGCTAGCAGCATTATTTTATCCCTGCCCCCCCCTCCCCTTTCTTGTTATTAACTTTCCCCATAGCAGGTCATAAAAGAACCCTGTTGTCAGTCAGACTTCAACACAGCCATTCTAACAGTTGGTCAGAGTGTGAAGGGAATAGTGTAGATTAACTGGATTGGGATAGCAAGTGTGTGTGTTGGGCTTAGCTGCTGTGGGATTGTGGGGGGCAGTGACTGTTCCATAATTTCATGTGGTTTTTCAATAGACCCCTCTGGAAGAGCTTGTTTATCTGTAGATGAATGTGCTAAAGGGAAGGGCAAAAGGGGCTGACATGTTGTTAGGGCTCTGTGTCTGGCCAACGAGGCTCAACCCAGTGTTTGAGAATGTCCACTTGAGACAGAGTCCTAGTCAGGTCTTCAGATGTCTCTCCCACCTCGGAAAGGTTTTGCCTGTGTGAAGTTCAAGGCTACTGTTCCTCTCTGTGTGTATGCTGAACAGCCTGATGATGTGACACCATCTCCTTCCCAGTTTCTACTTTGTGCTAAGCCCCTCTGCATTGCAGTCTGCCTTCTGCTTTCACAATTCCATTGCTCTCACTGTGAAGAATGGAGAGATACAAATCCTGGGTGTTTTGAACACTGAAGACAAGCACAACTGAATAGTGAGGTACAGTACTTCAGAGGTCAGTGCAGACCCAGCTGGGCCCCAAAATCTCATTTAATGTAGTGAGGTGGGGGGCATTGTCTCTCCACTCTGTGCTCTGCCACAAACCTCAGGGGTTGCAAGTCTCTCAATCCCATTCATATCCTATCAGTCAGCAGTCATGGCTGACCCGCATTTAGTGCTGTTGCCCCTGCCAGCATGTGGGAGTGACTCTTTGGAATCAAGGTAGGGACATTCCTCACTTCACTACCTATTGAAAGTCTGCTGTCTCAGGCAGTCACCTATGCCACATACCCTTGTTGCTGGTCCTGTTCATGTGGCAGGAGCAATGTACAACAGGAGCCAAAGAGTTTAAGGTTGATATATCGATGCAAAAGTGCAGCAGAACTTAGAACACATACAGCTGCTCACACAAGAGAGCAGTTCAGTGCTTTTTTTCGCTCTGGAATCTGAAATGAAGCCATGACAGGAGGATGTTTCCACATGGGTTTCCAAAGAGGTAACCTGCTGTAAGCTGAAGCATGTGGTTTTCAGCCCTGTTTCAATCAGATTTACAATTTCATTTATTGCTTTAGCTCTAATAACTCCATAGGGAAAAATACCCACCCAGAGCGCCAAGCACTCTAGACATGCATGAAAAGAACACTTAAGAAAAGTTGTAAACAGCCAGTTAACGTGGTAGCATTCCAACCCCATCTCGTGGTGTTTAGTGCCTGGTAGGCCCAATATGAATTAGTAGGTGTCTCTAACTAGTAGATTTCTGTAACTGAATATTTAGTTATTTGTTCAGTGCCTTATTGTCACATTCATCACTCATTGGAAAATCTACTCTCTGTGGGACTACTGTGCTTTCTATCCTTTGGACTGCTGCTCTCTCCACCCTATTGTCCTCTCTTGGTTTCTCTCCCCCTTCTCAATCTTTGATCCTCCTCTGTTTTTTCCCCTCTGCATTTTCTCCTTGCAGCAACTCCAATTTCCAACCCTGTGTACTTCATTCCCACCTCTATCTCCAGGCTAGCCACTAAAGTGATCAGTGATTAATTTGTTTAATGTTGACACTGAAATTTCATAATTGTGCTTTAAAGTTGATAGTTCAGTGAGGCTAACAGGGGACCGAGGCGATCACGCCTGCAAGTCATTGTTCCAGGCTCTCTGCAGACTAAGGCAGACACCACTGCATCAGTCACACTCTGTTCATATTTGGAAGCCTATCTCTGCAGCCATAAGGGCTATTGTTTTAATTAAAGTTTATCATAGATTATGGGGAATCTGAATGTCTTATGGGCCATATAACTACATCATCTGGGCTGGATCTATCTCAAGGGTCATACGTTTGCCAGCCTGGCTCAAAAAAGCATCAGGTACTGGCCACTGGCAAACATAAACTACTTTGGTGCTACTTTGAGTGCACCTACTGCACAATGTGATCTGATATGCCAGGACCTCTGTTTTTTTGTTTTGGTTTTTAATCAGAATGCGTAGTATTAAGAACTATCAAAGCATTTGGAATTATTGTCTCCACACAGTGGGCCAAATCATGGCCTCGGTTCTGCTCTCTCAAATAGATCTGTTTCAGTATAAGGTTCCCTGGCTGTAACAGATGGCTGGATTTGGTCCTTTGTGGGTTCTTTAGTGCTGAGAGGAATCAACGGTTTTGGCCACCATCCAAAAGCATCATCTCCTTAGTAGCTGAAGACACTCCGTCTTTGGCCTCATGCCTCACAATGTGGTGATATAGTCAGTGTTTGTGTCTTGCCTGCCATGTCTTCGTTAGCTGCTGATGTCTGAAGCATAGTAATGAGCCCTAAGCTCGCTGGCAGGCTAGATGATTAGGGGTGTCACCCAAGTAGGTGTTGCAAGGTCATTTATTTTAATCCCTGTTGATCTTCAATATTGTTATTGTCTGGCTGGAAAAGAGCATGTCCTGACCTCCTCATATTAACAACAGAACCCAAGGGGAGTATCTTTGCTGAGTACCAGCCTCCAGGCAGACACAAGCTCTCTGTAAAGGGACTGCCGAACTGAGCGCTGCTTTTTCTCTCCCTCCTCACTCCCCCCCTCCCCCCGCCTTTTTTAGGACTTAATGCGTTTAAAGTAAAAGCAACATCCTGCTCAAATGTTGACTATTCAGATCAAAACCTCATGAGCTAAGGAGCCAGATTTTGCTTACAACTTCAGGTTTGCCTTATATTTAGAAATGAATGTGGTCAGCATTAGTGATTCACATACAGATTAAATGGCAAGTGGATCAGGTTTCAGAGAGCAGTGATTGGTGTAAGTGGCACACTACTGTGGAGGCCTTCGGAGTGACCCTTTTCGACAGAAGGTGCTATGCTGCTCGGTGATCAGAGCTTGGAGGTATTTGCAGATAGCACTTTGCATTGGCAGCAGCGGCATTAGACTCTCAGACAGAACCTGCCACACTCTTGCTGTGGGACTTGTGTTCCAAAGGCAAATGGTTTGCTCCTCAGTTTCCCTACTGGTGAAATGGTGAATACCTCTCTATCAGGGTTCTTTGGAGGCTTAATTCATCAACATTTGTACAGTGTTTATATTTCTTTAGCCCCTGCCATTAAATATCTCCAAAGTGTTACTTATTTATCAAGCACGGCTGGTTTTGAAGTATTGTATTAAGACATGCACACAAACGCAGGATAGTAATAGAACCAGCATGCAAATCTGTTCTTTAGAGGCGCCTTATATACATGGTGGAGTATAACATATTGAGTGAGCCTACTGATCCTTGCCAGTGGTGAGTGAGATTTCCTATAGCCATTGGCCTTTATGATGAAATGTCTTTATGGCTGTTTTTGAAACCATCTTAATGTCACCCAAGTGGTGATTAGAATTAGTACATGCTTGTATTTATCATAGAGAAAGTGGTGAGGAATTGAAATAACAGCAGCGGTGACTGGTACTGTTCCCCTCCCTCTTACATCTCCCAGAAATTTCCTGAAGACATTCTGCAACACTGGCTGCAGTACGTCTGGGAAAGATGTCATTGGATAGGCTAATCGGCATTTCAGACACCATCTGGAAGAATCAGCCTCTGGGGAGCAGCTGTGCCATTGTATGCAAGCGTCTCGCTGTATTTCCATCTGAGTGCTTGTTTTTTCCAGGGTTTAATCATTCTTAGTCATTTAACTTAACATTAAGCTGAAAGTTTGCGACCCCAGCTAACTTGATTCTCCGTGCCATGGGAGTTGTTTAGTTGGTAGTATGCCTGGGTGGGCAGGCTCAGGATTGGAGATGATGCCTACAGTTCCTCTCAGTCACCAGTGCTATTGTCTACAAAAAAACCCAAAACAAAACCCACATCCTGACTTCTGCTGATCTTGGAATTTGTTGTGTTTGGGGCTGCCTTGTTTTTCTTCAGAGGACCACCACATGATCCTTTAAATCAAAATATCAATCTCTGTCTGTTTGTTAAGCTTATTCATAACAGCTCAGATGCAGTGGAAGCTCCATGTTGTGGGACGTTTATGATTAGGCAGGACAAAACCCTAGTAAATGTGCATGGGAAAGGATCTTGCACTGGCTGGTACGGTGGTGGGGGCGGACAAGTTGACCTCTTCCATGTCTGTTGTGATGAGGGGTTCGTAGAAGAAGAAATGTTCATGCTTCTACCTCCCATTATTGTTCACATTCATCTTTGCTGTGTTTATCTGAATATACATCTTGCTGAGTCTTCTCTAAGTTGCTGTGTTGGCACTGATATAAAAAACCTTTAACTTCTGCACATTGTGACCATATCAAGTTATTTTTAACCAGTAAAAATTGTCTCCTTTTAAAAAGCAAGTCAGATGGCAAGTCACACTGAAACTGATTAGGAAGGATTGTGTTAGTTTGTGTGATGTCTGTGTGACACACACTTGATTTTTGTCATTAATACAGAATTTTTTTTGAATGTTTATCTTTTTCACTACCCCTTTTGATGTTTTTTTTCTTTAAAATAAACCCATTGCCATGAAGGAAATCCGAACTCTTATTCAATACAAACTTTTAATTGCTTTCAAAATTGCACAGTTTTTACCTATTGTTTTAAAATTCAGGAACATATTATAAATGAATGCAGAAAAAGTAACCATTGAGTGGAATCCAGGGAATGATGGAGGATAATCAGCTGCACCCAGCAGCGTGCTATTTGGCTTTAGTAGTCATTATATGCTTCGGAATTCTGTGTTTCCTGCAGGCTGGCAGTCGAGCACTTTTTCAATTGCATCAAAAGGACCTGCTCCAGTTTTCACTGAGATCAATGGAAAGACTCCCATTGTCAGATCAGGCTCACTTTCTATTCTCATGCATATCTGGGTTGTTTGCAGTCAGTGTCCTGAGCTTGTAATCAAGGCCTAGGGTTTTATTTATCACTCTTCAATTAATATAGGAAATTAATATAGTCAAATTCGCCTACCAATAGTTAAGAAATTGAGAATTAAATTAGACAGTAAATGAACTCAGAAAATAGAATGCAAACAAGCACAAAGAGCAATGGGAAGCATGTACTTGTGCAAGAGGAACTTATTCATGGCTTGCCCCTTCTCAAACGGTGACCAGACAATGCTTTTCGATCCTTACCTGGAGGAGCCAAGATCTTCACTCGTTGTGCAGATTCCATACCTGAGCGTTTACCTGGGTTACCAGCAGGGGTACCAATTAATGCAAATGTGATGGTGGTTTTTAGTGTCATTTGGTTTTAATTGTCAGTGACAGTTGTCATGATGATCTCTGGAACATGGACAGTTGTCTGCTAGGAACTGGACTGAAAATGCCTACTCACTTCACATAGGTCACTGAACAGCCACCTGACGGTAACTGATTCAAACAATCCTTTAACCCTGTAGCACTGAAGTACAAAATGCTAGAAGTCTGCAGGAAGAAAAAAATGGTTCCTGCCTTTTTCAATCATTATTTTACTGTAATGGCATTAGGATGTTTCACCAGAGCTTCCACAGAAACTGATAAAATACTGCCTTAAAGATTGTCTGACTACAAACAGTGACTTCGAAACAGCCCTCGCTTCCTGATCTAGTTGGAGGCTTACAGAGATCAGAGAAGAGGCAGCATGACTCCAGGTTTCTAAAAGCACAACTTCCTCTGCAGTTGTTTCAGATCTTGGGTTTTGGAAGAAAACATCTTGCTGGCCAAAGCCTCGTATTCACTCCGTGCAGAACAGCTGCATGTGTTTTGTTTGTTTGTTTCTTAAAGGGAATTTTAAAAAGAAATACACAAAGGGAGGGGAAGGCCCACGGAGGAGATGAGGGGAAGGAGAGGAGTAAGTAGTGTTTAAAAATAAAAATAGAATAAACGAACAGGCTCCTTCACTCCAGATAGGTGCACCGTATTGAGCTCAAAGCCCATTTTGGCCCCCATATGCTGTTGTGGTGTCAGGCCATAAAAGCCCCATAGTCAACCAGAGAATTCCCCTGGCAGAGACATTGTGAAGGCAGCAAAATGAGTGCCCCCTAAAGGCCAGTGTAGGGGGTATGCCAGGGTCTGCAGATGGTAAGGGTGGGGAAAGTGCTGTGTACTACAGAGGTTCTCAGCAGATTGGGTTGAGTGCCTAAGTTACTTTGGGGGCCAATTCAGCTCCAGAAGCCGCCCAGGATTAGGAGGGTGCAAAATGACTTTAAGCCACTTACCTCCCCAGCCCCTTAACTCCTTCCACCCAATTGCAAAGTTTATATTGTGCCTCTACAAGGTGCAGCACAGAATCGCTCCCTGTGTTTCTACACTGCCGAGGAGCCAAGAGGGTCTTCACTGATGGCCTCTTATTTGAGCCCTCATGATGCCAACTGTAGCAGCCTGTCTGGGTTGGGGATAACTGGGCCACGCTTCCCCACAGAGCCTGGGAAAGCCTCTCCTGAAATCATCCAGCAGAGGGTGCGGAAGAGCCATTTACAGCCGTTCATTTACCTGTCGTGTGTGTGTGTGTGTGTGTGCGTGCGCGCCAAGCTGCTTCCAGTCTTCTTGGGCCCTGCTGGGGTGGGGGAGCCAAACCTGGCAGTCTCCATGAGTGGGCTGAGCAGGTTGTTGGGCCAGTGGAAACAGAGGCAGTCACAGTGCTGAGGACCCAGAAGGAAAACAGCATTGCCAAATGTTCCCTTCGTGTTCAGGGCCTGATCTGGTGAGGTCTTGAGCCATGGAATAAGGAGTTCAGGGCACTCAGCAGGATCTTGCATGATTGGGCTCTACACCATCAGTTTCACTGCTGATTAAATTTTTGCTCCCTTTTATTGGGGGAATGCTTAACTGGCCAGACGGTGTCAGAACCCCAAAGCAGGCTCTGTTAGTGCTATATGCAGCTGGCCCTAGGAGCTGCCAGTGGGGAAGTAGCATTCCTTTGGCAGGGAGGTAATAGTGGACAGTTGGTCTTTGTGGGCTGGAGGAAGGCAGCCATCCACAGCCTCAGTGGGTTCCCTCCGTGTGTGTCCAGGCAAGCCGGAGGAAGATGTTTTTGTATGTCTCTTTGGCCAGAGGAAAGGGCTGGAGAGTAGCCACTCACCACGGTGTAGCTGGAGAAGCCTTGGGAAAATGAGCACCTTGACATAAAAGGTGAGCTACTGGTTCACTCTGATCTGGCCACAGTTTGCGCAGCGGTTTTCTTCCCCTCTCCGACTGGTGCAATGGACCATCTCTCCTCCTGTGCTTTCATGGTGGCATGCGAAGGAATGTGTGGATTTGGGACTCATAAAGTTAAAAACAGCCCGGGGGCAGGCCTGGTGGTTAGTACTTTTCACTGCCAAGCAGGAGACGTTGTCTGCCACTCATAGCTTAGGTGTCTCACTTTCTGTGTTGAGCCCAGTGACTGCCTGGACGAGCTCCTGAGTTCAAACCAACCCTTCTTGGGCAAAGATGGTGGCTGCAACATCGGGAATTAGAAGGTGAAGGGCAGAGTTAAAGCTGCACAGGGCAGAGGCATGCATGCACATGTGGAGGGCAAGGGTCAGCGTGGGAAAGGAAACTGCTGATATGAATATGAACACACAGCACTTAGAGACTGCCAGAAGAATTTAATTTGTTCCCAGGTAGGCTCTGAGGATCAGAAGAGTCAAACTCCCAGCATACCAGAGAGATCTACAGGGAGGTGCAGAAATTGGCAGCCCTTTTTGAAAACAAAGATTGCTTGGGAGTCTCTGGACAGGCTGGCCTGGAAATGAAGTACATTAAAATGGATGTGCTTAAGCTCTGAGAAACTTGCCTCATATTGCTATAAAAAGCCTTCTAGCCTGACTGTTGTTTGAGTCTTTTTTTTTTCTCTCTGTAATGTTACATAACGTTTGTTTGGTTGGAGGCCTGGCGTAGGAGAAGGCTAAATAGCTGGTTTACTAGATGTGGTTCATGCAATGGCTTGCACATGTAAAACTTGCCAATTTCTGCTCACTTAGAGCCAGGCTCTGTCTTCTGTTGTCTTGCTGTTTGAGCCGGATTGCCCCTAGAATTAAGAGAGTTGAAGTAATATTTGACATCTCTCCAGGGCTTGCTCATGTTGTGGAAGTTCAGAAGTTTTTGTAAATCTCTGCATGTGACTCCAGGGATGGGGAGGGATGAATCAGACATTTAAAAAATCTTTAAGGATGCCAAGGAACGGTCTGCTGAGAAGAGGATGTAGGAAACTAATAGAATGACATCAAGAGGCCAGAAGTGAAAAAACAAACCAAAATATGATTTTTCTAAGCCAATAACCTGCCCAGCCTGTGCCGCCTTCCCAGACTCATTGCTCTACAACATTTAAAAATAGGGTTTGGTATTTCTCCCCTCACCATGATACAAATAAAGTAAACAAGAATACCCTACTTTCTCCATCACCCGTACACCTATAGAGAAAGCTGACCACGTATAAGCTTCCTTGCTGTAGAACTCTGCCAGCAGGGCCCCTGAGGATGTTCGCAGATGTTCCTGCTTTTGCAAGCCAATGGGAACTTTATGGCCTGAGTTCTCCCTCCACCTTCTAGCAGCAAATGTCAGGCTGGCAAAAGCACTCATCTGGCAACAGGTTTCTGGAGTGGCAAGCTAGGGTCTACCAGGTCAAGTGACACAGTGGATCATTTGCTGACACGCTGCTGTGCCAATGTCCTGCTATGTAGTGCTGTGTGCGACAACTTTGTTTCCTCCTTTTACTCCAGCTGCAGAACAAAGGGGGTCAAGCACATGTGTAATTTCCTCAGTTGCCAGCAGGGCTAGGTCTAGTGGTGGTTCTGCCCTGGGCAAGCAAGCAAATGTCTGCCTTTCCCAGCCAGCAGTGTCGCATGCACACAGTTACTGAATGTCCTATTGCCCCTGTTATTTTGTTGCCCTAGGCCAGGGGTTGGCAGCCTTTCAGAAGTGGTGTGCCGAGTCTTCATTTATTCACTCTAATTTAAGGTTTCGCGTGCCAGTCATACATTTTAACGTTTTTAGAAGAGCTCTTTCTATAAGTCTGTAATATATAACTAAACTATTGTTGTATGTAAAGTAAATAAGGTTTTTAAAATGTTTAAGAAACTTTAATTTAAAATTAAATTACAATGCAGAGCCCCCCGGACCGGTGGCCAGGACCTGGGCAGTGAGAGTGCCACTGAAAATCAGCTTGCGTGCCGCAGGTTGCCTACCCCTGCCCTAGGCACTTGCCTGCTTTAATTGTATGATACAGCTGGCCCTGGTTACTAGTGGGCACTGTCCGTTCCCCACCACTAATTTGTACTGCTGTGTGCCCAAATCACTTGCCAGTCATTTAGGCATGCCTTGCTGCCATTGTCCTTCTATTATTGTGATGTATTTATTTATACTGCAATTGTGTCCCAAAGTCTAAATTAAACGGCGTGTCTAGTCTGTCTGCCTCTGTCTGATACTGTTCTGCTTCCATCACTACCTAAGCACAGCAGTGTCTTGAAACCTTTTTTATCATCACGCTTGAAACAAAAGCATTGGTCCCATCACCCATGAGTGATGAGCTCCTCCTCTTTTTGCTTTTGAACACACGCAAGTGAGTCCTAGTGTCCAACCTGTAGTCGCCGTCTTCATCCATATCCATGTAAGCAGGAAGAAGCTCTCAAGGCTCAAAGTATTTGCTGGTGTTGGTTATTTGGAGAGACCATTGAGAAACTGGGCAGTGGGATTTTCCTTCAGAGCTAACCCCACAGTAGTAACTTTGGAGGTGACTACGTTGTTTAATGTGTTCTCTTTGAGCCACTCATTCTTTTGTTGCCTTTCTTCCCTAGATCCCAAAACAGCCTCTGAAACAGAAACAGACATCTGTGCTGAGTGGGAGATAAAGACGATCACCAGTGCACTGAAAACTTACTTGAGGTAGGGGAGAAACGCCTCCTATGTTATATGTCTCCACAAGTGTGTTCTGTAATCTCCTGGGGATAGCCTCACCCACTACCCACGTTTCTTGACAAGAGAACGAGTTTAAAATAACTAAGGAAGAGACTGCTCTTAAAGAATCCACCTTGGCTTTTCCACTCAACCCCATGCATGCTTGGGCAGGACTTTGGGAGTTTACTGAATACTGTACAAATGCTAATGTGTAGGGTTTATTTTGGTCAATTTCACGGTCATAGGATTTAAAAAATCATACATTTCATGATTTCAATCTGAAATTTCACGGTGTTGTAATTGTAGGGGTCCTGACCCAAAAAGGAGTTGGGAGGAGGGTCACAAGGTTATTGTAGGTGGGATTGCGGTACTGCTACCCTTTTGCGCTGCTGCTGCTGGCGGCAGCTCTGCCTTCAGAGCTGGGCAGCTGAAGAGCGGTGGCTGCAGGCTGGGAACCCAGCTCCAAAGGCAGAGCTGCTGCCAGCAGCAGTGCAGAAGTAAGCATGGCCTGGTATGGTATTGCCATCTTTTACTTCTGAGCTGATGCCTGCAGAGCTGAGCCCTCAGTCAGCAGCCGCCACTCTCCGGCCACCCAGCTCTGAAGGCAGCAGCACAAAAGTAAGGTGGCATGGTATGGTATTGCCACCCTTACTTCTGTGCTGCTGCTGGCAGGGTGCTGCCTTCAGAGCTGGGCGCCCGGCCAACAGCCGCTACTCTCTGGCCACCCAGCTCTGAAGGCAGTGCAGAAATAAGGGTGGCAATACCGTGACCTCCCCTAAAATAACCTTGTGACCCCCCGCAACTCCCTTTTGGGTCAGGACCCCCAATTTGATAAACACTAGTCTCCCCTGTGAAATCTGTATAGTATAGGGTAAAAGCACACAAAAGACCAGATTTAATGGGGGGAGACCAGATTTCACAGTCCGTGATGCGTTTTTCATGGCCCTACTCATGTGGTACAGCCGGGACTTATAAAAGCTTATTCTTGCGTATCTCACTGTTAAGTTTGTCTCTTGATTCAGGCTTTTCCCTGTAAGCGAAGACACAGTGCATTCCAGTATGCTGCTGTCTAGCAAATCTGTTGTCCTGATGGCTTAGTGGCAGAAATGTTAGTTTGTTTTTCCAAAAGGACCATGAAAATTCATAAGGCTTTCTTTGATATTTAGGCATAGAACTGTACATGTGGGTACAGTTCAACCACATGGAAACTGATGCCATTGTTACAATTGGGTTATCTTCTATTATTGTATAAGTATGACATGTAACATCATTTACTGAAGCACTAGTTCAGAGAAAACTGATACTGTGGAGAGGAATGTTAGCCAACATCACACTATTTCCTTTGGTGCCTTCTTGAAATTAATTTCTTCCTGTTAGTTATTTAGTAATAAAGATATGCAAGAATTTGTCAGTAATTAATAAACTACAAACTTCTAATTATGGGCCCCTTCTCATCCCTAACCTTCATTTTTATTGCATTGCATTATGCATTGACAGGTAATATTAGAGATGGGATGAGCTGTTCACAGTCTGCAGTGGTGGTTCCTAATCGAAAAAGAGGGAGACCCATTAGTTTGCAAGTAGCAATAGGTATTCTGTTATGCAGAACATGCTTCTACCTGCAAGTAGCAATAGGTATTCTGTTATGCAGAACATGTCCGTATTTTTAAAGCATAAGAAAATGAAACAAAATCCAACGTGGATGACAAATGTCGTTAGGTTGGTCGATCTCAGCCTGGAAGGTCACAAAGCCAGCACATAGCTTTGCATGAATGGCAATCTTTGCTCCAGAGAGTTTCTGAACGGTTAGCACAGGAATAAGGTGAGAGTATGAGACACAGGACTGGAATAGTAGGTCATTTCACAGGTCAGGACTGAAGTGTATAGGCAAATCTGAGAGGAGCCCATGACTAAAATAGCAGAGAAGCTGCAGGACAGGATTGCGATCCATTTTAAGACCTGCACAGAGAATTAGCACAGCACTACCATGTGCCATGCATAGTTTTAGCCAGTGCTCTTGGTCTCTCGTTTTCATCAGTACCAACGTTTACACAAGCCCTCCTTCAAAATACATGTTAAGATTTCTAAGGCACAAAAATGAGTGGATGTGGAAAATTCATTATGGAAATGATGATCGTTAGAATTTTAGTGCTGTTTTCTGTGACATATTTTAACATCAAGTCGCTTAGTATTTTGTTTATATATAATACAAGGTTTTGAGGATTTATAGAGAGGTTTGGCCTGTGTTATTTCTTGTGTATATCTTGGTAATTCTGCAGTGGTAGTTGATTCAATTAAAGAGAGGAAAGGAAGACTAAAACAAAGCCCCCTCTGTATATTATGTTTTTTCTGATGAGAGGAAACTTGTTAGGAAAGTTGGTATTGCTTAGCTATGTCCTTTATGATTTAAGAATGGGTTTATGGGAACAGCAGACTCCAAGCTGCTTTTCAGTGATTCAGTGATTATTTTATTGCTCAATTGTGTATGTTTTGCTGTTCCTATTCCAGAATGCTCCCTGGCCCGCTCATGATGTACCAGTTTCAAAGAAGCTTCATCAAAGCAGCAAGTAAGTTTTTGTGCATGTGTGCTTGTCACAACCTTCTAAAGAGAAAAATTCCTTTGCAAACAACTGAATGTAACCCCAATGCCAGTACTCTCCCACTGAACTCCTGATGCAAGACAGACTTTGGTAAATGCTGTAAAACAAAATCGGAATTGAGATGCAAGGTGCATGTTGTTGGGTGTACTGTGTGTGGTTTTTTTGTTTTGTTTTGTTTTGGTTTATTTTAAAGAGTCTAGATGCTGGTGGGTGGGAAGTGGGAGGAAAACATATTGGTACCACAGATGGGTTATTGGAGTTCTAATTAGTTGTATTTTTCAGTCTTAATGTCATGAAAGCATAGCTATGTATGGGTGGAAGGGACCTTGAGATCATCTAATCCAGCCCCCTAGGCTGAGGCAGGGCCAAATAAACCTAGACCAACCCTGACAGGTGTTTGTCTAACCTGTTTTAAAAACTCCACAACCTCCCTTGGAAGCCTGTTCCAATGCTCAACTATTCTGATAGTTGGGAAAGATTTTCCCAATATCTAACCTAAATCTGCTTTCCTGCAGATTAAGCCAATTACTTCTTGTCCTACCTTCAGTAGACACAGAGAACAGTTGATCACCATCCTCTTTATAACAGACCGTAACATATTTAAAGATGGTTATCAGGCTCCCCCTCAGTTTTAACCTTTCCTCACAAGTCTGGTTTTCTAAACCTTCTATCCTTTTTTTTTTTTTTTTGGCCAGCCTCTGTACTCTTTCCAATTTGTCCGCATCTTTCCTAGTGTGGCACCCAGAACTGGACACAGTTCTCCAGCTGAGGCCTCGCCAGTGCCAAGTAGAGCAGGACAATTACCTCCCATGTCTTAAATATGACGCATTCCTGTTCATACACCCCAGAATTATCTCTTTTTTTAGCAACAGCATCACATTGTTGATTCATATTCAATCTGTGACCCGCTATAACCCCCAGATCCTTTTCAGCAGCACCTGGCCAGTCATATCCCCATTTTGTACTTGTGCATTGGATTTTCTTCTCCCTAAGTGCAGTGCTTTGCACTTGTATTTATTGAAATTCTTCTTGATTTCCAACAAATTCTCCAATTTGTGAAGGTCATTTTGAATTCTAAGCCTCCAAAGCGCTAGAAACCTCTCCCAGCTTGGTGTCATCTGCAAATTTTATAAACATGCTCTCCACTCCAAACTCCAAGCTATCCAAGTCATCAATGAAAATATTGAATAGTACCAGACTCAGGACAAAGTCTTTATTCAGGCCTAATTTGATGGTGTCCAGTTTGCAAATTAATTCCAGTTCTGCAGTTTCTCGTTGGAGTCTGTTTTTTAAGTTTTTTTGTTGAAGAATTGCCACTTTTAAGGATGTTATTGAGTGATCAGGGAGATTGAAGTGTTCTCCTACCGGTTTTTAAATGTTATAATTCCTGATGTCAGATTTGTGTCCATTTATTCTTTTGCATAGAGACTGTCCGGTTTGGCCAATGTACATGGCAGAGGGGCATTGCTGGCACATGATGGCATATATCACATTGGTAGATGTGCAGGTGAATGAGCCCCTGATGGTGTGGCTGATGTGGTTAGGTCCTATGATGGTGTCCCTTGAATAGATATGCGGACAGAGTTGGCACCAGGGTTTGTTGCAGGGTTTGGTTCCTGGGTTAGTGTTTTTGTTGTGTGGTGTGTAGTTACTACTGTATTTTCCACTCCATGTATCTGATGAAGTGGGTTTTAGCCCATGAAAGCTTATGCCAACATAAATTTGTTAGTCTCTAAGGTGCCACAAGGACTCCTCGTTCTTTAAGTATGGTCTTTCAACAAGTTTTGCACCCACCTTATAGTAATTTCATCTAGACCACATTTCCCGAGTTTGTTTATGAGAAAGTCATGTGGGACTGTGTCAAAAGCCTTACTAAAATCAAGATCTATCATGTCTACAATTTCCCCCCATCCAGGAAGCCAGTAACCCTGTCAGAGAAGAAAATTGTTTGTTTTGCATTATTTGTTCTTGACAAATCTCTGTTGGCTATTACTTATAACTAAAGATCCGATTCTATCACGGAGGTCACGAATTCCGTGACTTCAACAGACCTCTGTGACTTCTTCAGCTAACACAAACCTAATCAATGGCAAGGCTGGAGCAGCTGTCAGCCTCGGCCCAGGAGTAGTGGTGAGGCCAGAGCAGTGGCCCAGGGCCACCAGGTCAGTCCCCGGGGCCAGAGCAGGGGCCACTGGAACAGGGGCAGCAGTCAGGGCTGGAGCTGCAATCAGTGTCTGCCATCGCAGGACCAGCGGCTAGAGCTGGAGGTCAGCCCCCAGGGCCGCTGGAGCAGCGGCCGCCACCTCCGAAGCAAAAGCTCGGGACCGGGTCAGCCCCCAGGGCTGGAGCAGGAGCATCGGTCAGGGCCAGAGTAGCCCCTGGGACCAGTGGTCATCCCCCACCACAGGAGCAGCGGCCGGGCTGGGTCAGCATCGCAGGAGGAGTGGCGAAGCTGGAGCAGTGGCCAGCGGTCAGCCTCCAGCAGGTTCCGACTGTTAGTCTTTCCTCCCGCTTCTGCCCCCCAGGGTATTTTTAGTAAAAGTCATGGAGAGGTTGCAGGATTCTGTGAATTTTTGTTTATTGCCTGCGATCTGTCCATGACTTTTACTAAAATACCCCCATGACAAAATCTTAACCTTATTTATAACACTAATGTCTAGGGCCTCATGAACATAAGTTTTACCACTTTAATTATATTGGTATAATTAAAGCAGTACAATTCTAGTGTGGATGCAGCTATACCAGTATAAAAGTGCTTATACTGGTATAGCTGATTTCCACATAGCACCTTCGTATCAGTACAACTGTGCTCCCACTAGGGGTTGTATCACAATAACTACTTCAGTTAAAAAAAATCACACATCCTAATCAAAATAGCTATCAGTACAAAATCTGTGTGTAGATCAGATTTACAGGTGACAGTAGCACTTATTAGGCAGTGCTTCTCCAGTAATCTAATTCAATCTGTGCTATCTTCAGAAGTCTCTCTCTATCATCCTTTCTTCCACTGCTTTTCAATAGTCCTACTGTTTTACCATTGAGGTTCATAGTTCTGATCAGCTGTTATGTAGCAGTTTGGTTCTAATTGCAGTGGAGATACAGCTCCATGAAATGAATCCCCCACTCATGTAAGCAGAGATAGTGACAAGGGGATGTTAGCACTGAAGTCTCGTTATAGAACACAGATGCATACCAAATTCCTAGTACAGTTATAGGAAGGGTTGGTACAACCACCTACTGAGATTGCCTGTCACTTCCCATTTTTAGACCCTGTTTTCAGTTGCCTATAATTTTGTCACACTTAACAGTTTGAGCATAAATTTGCCATGAAGTGTGTACCTCAGGCTGATTTTTTTTGGAAAATTTCAGCTAAAATGGGTGCCGCATTTCTGAGAATGAGGCAAGGGAAAAACAAGGTGGTTTTTTTGCCCATGCTAAAAAGTCCAGGTTACCTTTTCTTTCAAAAGCTCTAGTGCCACCATACTTTTTTAGGAGGACTTGAAATTTGATAAGGGATGTCAGTGGGTGGCTTTTGTGTCAGGGATGTGACTTTTTGCTGTCCCCATGAAAATCTGCCTACATTTAGGCAAGTTGTAAGCCTTTCAAAAATTGTAGCTCGTACATGCTCGGTGGAGACTTTTTAGATTTTAGCCTCTAAATTCCCCAAAGATTCATCTGCTCTAGGCATGCTCCACCCCCTCACCTCACAGGAGTATAGTGAAAATAAATTCACTAATATTTGAAAAGCACTCAGGAAGTGATGAATCTATAAAGAGAAAAGTCTATGAAGAAATGAGCAATTCTATCTTCAGTACAGAGCGGGAATAGTGCTCAGTAAACAAGTCCTGGGGCCACACATAGAACTATGAGGAGAAATCAAAATATTGAATAGCTGCTCATTAAGTGAGCACTGTCCATTCTGTGCACTGTATGAGGCAGGGGCTCTGTTTGGTGTGTAATTATGGATTTAAATTGCAGACCTTGGTAGCTATGAAGCTGTTCAGTGCTGTTCTGAGGTATTGAATGGCGTTTGGGACCAGGAATCAGGACTCCAGTTCCCTTATTTCAACTCTGTCACTGACCTTGGTCAAATCACTCAAATTCTACATGTTTCAGATTTATTTCTGTGAGGTTGGATGTTGCCTTCTAAACTCACAGGGCCATTGTGAGGTTAAGTTAATTGTTTGTAAAGAGTTTAGCATCCTTGAATCTCAAAACAAGAACCAGGTACGTAGCTGCTGCTATTGCTAGTCTTTCATGTGGTATGTTATTGTGCTGAACTGACTCCATTTGAACCTGCCCTTTCTAGAAGGGAAAGGGAGGATGAAATATCCAAAGGAGGGCTTTTAACAAGATGGCTTCCAATGACTTTATCACCAAAGGCCTCATGCTATAAATGAAATGCAAATATTAAGATATTTCCACTTTTGTGAATGAAATAAGGATGACCAGTTGTCAAAACCTTTCTAGTTATCGGGCTAAAGTTACCCTTATGGAGATTGAACATTTATTATACAAGCACATTCAGCTGCTTTCTCTGTTGAAACAAGCCAAATGGTAGCCACTTGAATTACAATCAGCCTGTTCTCCGGTCGCAAGTGCCTTGGCTTTGCTTGGCATTTTGTCAACCTCCATCCTCAGTCCTTTAGTTCACCCCCTTTGGTTGGTGTGTCCCTTTTTTTTAAGAAACTTGTTTTCATCATGGGAGACTACATGGGTAAAAAGAAACCTTAGAATTTTGAGGAGCCACAGAGCAGCTGAATAGAGAGAGGATGCAAAACCAGGGCTTCAAGCTAGAGCTGGTCAAGGAATTTTTCTACAACTGTTTTTTGTTGGAAAATGTCAATTGCCACAACCAAAACTTCTCAAGGAAATGTACTAGATCTGACGAAGGTTTGATCAGGAAGGTTTCTCAAATCCAGAACCGAGGGGGGGATGGGGGAAACAGAGACAGACGTTCCCCATCACCCCCCAGAATAGCCTGTAGCCTGGTGATTACAATGTGGAAGGTCCAGGTTCAAGTTCTTCCTTTGCCAATTTCAGTCCCTCCTGTGGGAACTGTTCCGCTTAGTATAAATCATTTAAATATTCCCCGCAAGATGGACTTAAACCTGAGTTACCTGCATCTCAGTGCCCAGTCTGTCTGGTGCAACAAATATTTAATTATTTATCCAAAATGGAACAGGTCCAACAGGAGGGATTGAGAGACAGAGACTGACTCTGTAGCTCGGCTATTGGCCATTCTGATCTCTGAAATCTTGAAAATCTTCACGGGATTGGTGAACCAATTACCACCCAGCTGTATTCAAGACACCTACGTCTCTGATTGAATCTCTGTCCTGATCTGGGTGTTTTTTTTAGTTAAAAAAAAAAAAAAAAAGAGCAGGTAGCAGATGGAATAATTTCTTGTTTCCCAATGCAGAGCTGGAGAATCAGGAGTCCAGAATCTCCGAGATCCACAACCTTGTTCATCGGCTCCCAGAAAAAAACAGACAGATGCTGCAGATGCTCACGAACCACTTGGCAAAGTAAGTGTATGGCTTTGATATACTTTCTTTTTTCTACCATCCCTAAAAGTTAATAGTCCGAGAAAATTTTTGTGTGTGTAGGGTCTTGAGTCAGATCTGACTGCATTACGGTAACTGAAAACCTATGTGTGAAAGAATCATTAATGCAAAGAAGGACATGGAGAAGATGCAGTAGGAAAGAAATCCTAGCTTTCTGACTGCTGTATATGATCACTCAGCATTTGTGGTGCTTCAGTCTACATTAACCACTTCATTACTGTGTCGTTGTTTTAGATAGAATGCACGTGCTGTGCTGATGAAAATGTACCATTGCTTCCAATGGCAGGTTAATAGGGGATGGTTGTACAGGGGTTGCAATGGAGAGGCCATAGTAATGGGAGTTAAAAGCAAATCAAAATTGTAAGGAGATCAGAGTTATCACAGTGATATGGTAGACTACATCACCACATCAAATATATTGTCCCTACGCAGCCTGATTCATCATACTGCCAGTGCTTAGGTCACCTTGAAACGTTTTGGGGCAGAGGGTTTGGTAAAGTTTTGATTTCAGTGGTAGGGGTGGCCTATAATCTGCCCTCATAATTGCCCTAGAGCTCATTGGTTAGTGTTTAAAGAAGTGAAAACACCACCCAGAGTGACTGAGCAGTTCACATGCCAGCTTCAGGGATAGGAGATCGTACCTGGCCATTCCTTCACCATGTATACAGGAAAGATTAGCAAGGAGTCGAGGAAACATTGGAATGAGTTAAGCGGGCTGTAAATAAAAATTTGGGAAAGCATAAAGCTATCTATTAAAAAAAAAAAAAAAAAAAAAAAGCCACCAGATGCTTTCTTACGACCTTTGTGCCTGTTCTGTGGAACCAGAGCAAGGCTGTTTAAAAAGCAGAAAAGCTGGTTTAGATCGTAGTTTCAAAACCTCAGATGCTTACAGGCTCAAGCCAAAGGAGAGGGAGTTCCAGCTACTTCCACCAGCCAAATATGCACAAGGAGTCTCATGACTGCTTCAGTGCTTTGCATTATTTTTTTTAGTGGTTGTTGTTTTATTTAAAGGAGAACTCCTATTTAGTCACTATGGTATTCGGAGGGGGGAGGGAAGGAGCAGGAGAGCACAATGGACTTTGTGCTGTTTTAGCAGAGCTTTGTTAAGAGAGAGAAGGGATTTAAAAACAAACAAACAAATCATATGAGTGTGGCAGAATTTGTTATTTTTAAGGGTAAAATGCCCTTAGCAGTTTTTCCCATTACGTAGCTCCTCCCAGGGAAAGGCAGGAAGTCACTATAACTAAAGGCTGCTTTGCTGTTTTTTTGTTTTTGTTTTTTGGAATTGGAATATTGAGCTAGAAGGGCCTGCAAAGACATTCACTGAATTCCAGGGAGCATTGCCTGCATGTGCTTGGTAATATTAACAGCTAGCTGTATTGTTTTGCTTATAAATAAGAAGGTATCCATTGTGGTTGGGGTCACCCTGTCAGTAACTCCTGAGACACAATCAGGTTATAGGCTCTCATCAAATAGCCAGCACTCATTACAGCCCTTCTGTCATCCTCACATATGAAAGTATTTCTTCTCCCACATTGCTATGTGTAGCCCCTTTGTCTAGTGAAGCTCATGTTGCTGTACTAAAAGACACTTTCCTTCTGGCCTGGAGGCACCATCTCTAGGGATAGAGGAGGATAGTTCAGTCCCTTTGGCCTGTTCAATCTGTGATCTCACTGCTGAGGCTGTTGACTAGGGGGACAAGTAATGCCAGTGGTAACCTTTAGTGGGATAAATGGGTGTGCAATTAATTTTAAGCTTTATCCTTCACTTAATATCTGCCTCAACTATCCTCTGCAGATACTGTGTGTGTGAGCGCCATGGGAAGGGAAGGGGAAGTGTGCATGGTGAGGACTGGAAGTGTGCATGGTGAGGACTGGAATGATTTATGGAAAGGGAAAGATGGCAGTGTTTTAGGGCTTAGGAGATACAGAGCAGACAGGATTCTTTCAGTGGGTAGAAGAAATCATCCCCTGGATTGTTAATGCAAGTGAATAATTTTCACTTTGCTAATGCATACACTGCATGATTTGCACACGCAGAGGGCCAATGTCTCTCCCAATTTCTCAGCAAAGATTTAATAGTAGTGTGTGGCAGAGAGGCCTCACGTTACTGAGACTTTTGCTACTTTCACAAAACACACTAAATAGTATCTTTTGCTAGATCATTATAGAGGTCTCTAAATACATGTACACTTCATTGGTCAAATAAATGAACAGGGTTCCTCTTGAGCTATATTATCTCTGATGCATTTTGTTTGCTTTCTTGCTAATTTGCAGTAGAACTCTTAGCAATTAATGTGGACTAGCAGAGTTCTACTATTAATAAAATTGCTAATACAGTTGATACATTTGGCATGGCAATTATTAATTAAAAAATAAAAGATCAGTCTCTCATAAGCATCTCTAAACTCTTAGTACGTGTGAAGTAGAGCATTACCTGGGAAATGCTAAAACACTTATCTAAGCTAGAGGAGTGGTTCTCATACAGCTGGACTCTTAAATGTGGGAGGCTGGAGCTTTGGGTGTGGCAAGTGGTACTTGAGAGTAGAACACTGTTTTTAGTCCCCACATGCTTTGTACATACACACAGGCACAGAAACAGATTCTCCAAACCCTGGGCGAAGGTGGGTTTTGCTGTTGGGCTATATGACCACTTAAAAGAAAGTGGAAAAGGAAAGATGCAGGAGCTGGAAGGGTAGGTGTTTGGGAATGCACAGAAGAGAGCAATTCATAGACAGAGAGAATGAGAAGGCTAGAAATGAAAAATTAGGTAGATTTCAGCTGCTAGATTATTACATCTTACTTTATTCATGTTGCTGCATATATTTTTGTTCATTTTTCCAGGCAGTTTTATATTCTAATAATTTAAAATATGATGCATGTGCAGCCTACGTCAGGACTATTTCAACAGCAACCAAACACTGTTTCCTCTTCCCTCTTGCCTTTCAGACCCAATTTTCTTGGAACATACTATTAGGTTAATCTTTGGTCCATTAATAGTTTAAACCTGTATTTCTCCTTTACAAATGCACACTCACTGTTTCTGTGATGAATCCAGCTTTGATTTACTGTTACTATAGGAAGATAGTGATGTTTGTCGTGATTTACTCAGGAGTATCTCTGTAGGAGGCAGGGAAAACCCATCCTGACTTGAACTGTCCCAAAGTTCGCAGCTGTTCTGGCCTATGTCAGCAGGAATTTACCAACTAGCATTTCAGCAGAGGCATCTCTAGAAGTTACAGTGACACAGATGACCTGTCAGAGTGCCTGGGGTTTCTGTTTCAAAGCTGGTGTGAAAGCTGAGCAAAGAAACTTAACTGAAGTCCAAAGCGTTTTAATAAGTAAAAGGTTAAAAAACAAAAAAGCTCTTGTGAACACCTTGTTACTGGTTGAGTTACAGGATTCTCTATTGTTTAATCCATCCAATCTCAAACTCTTTCCTCAGATGGAAAGTACTCTGGATTCCAGGGTTTATGGAGGAATTATGCTGGGCTAAGAGCAGGTGCAGAAAATGAAATAAAAATAGTGTTCAATTAAATAGAGTATTGCATATTTCAGGAGGATTCTGCCAATCGCTGCACTCTGTTTAGACTTTGGTGGATACATTTTAACTAATTTTTCCTAATAAAAGTGGTGTAGTACTTTAGTGCTGGCATTTGACATTTGTTTCTTCACGGCAATTTGGCTGGAAGCTCATTTTTCTTTTGGTTGTATGGAAATGTCTGTTACAAAGTAGGTCACTGCAGTGTTAGAATTGTGCCAGGGCTGAGCCCTGTTAGTTCAAGAAGCAGCCCGGGAATGTCTCATGAGTGGCATGAGTGTGTGTTTTCAAGGTAGGGCTGGGGATGGGGTGGAGTCCGGATAAATAAAATTGATCTCTCTTCTCTCCCCCCCCCCCNAATTTTGATACTGTTACAGTTATCCACTTGGAAGGGCCAAATACTGTTATGCATAGAAACACAAACAAGCACTTACATTAAAAAATTTTGAAATCTGTGAACATTTTTTAAAACTTTTTTTTTTTTTTTGCAAAACAGCAGAATGAGATTAAAAACATTTCATATAAAATCAGCTGGAGTTAAGAAGTCTCCTTGTAGAAAGAAAACTTCTGGGATTTTTCTTCTTTCTGGAGGGAAGAGAGGCAGCGGTTAATCTGTTATCCTCCACTCTGTGGTAACCGGTCATAAACCAAATGCCATCTAGCAACTCACTTTTTCTTGTAGATTTTTAAGCCTTTTTGTCGCTTAAATCCCTCTTGGGCCCTAACACCTATCCTTAGGGTTGGTCTACACTGAGGTTTTTGCCCTAGTTTAAACACTTGGATATCGGTATAAATGCATAAACACTAGAGGGTTACACTGATTTAATCAAATAGTTTTTTCTTCTATCAATTTAGTTAAACGAGTGCAAAGCCCTTTGTTGCCAGGTGTCCAAGAAACTGTGCTGATTACACTACGTCTCAATCTTTAGAACCAGATTTCACTCCTTCCCCCCCGCAGGTGTTTAAATAAGGAGTACCGTATATACTCGATCATAAGCCGGTTCATTTATAAGCCGACCCCCCCCCAAGATGGATATTGGATGGTTTTTTATGACCCGTTCATAAACCGACCCTATAATTCAGGGGTCAGCAAACTTTGGCTCCCAAGCCATCAGGATAAGCCGCTGGCGGGCTGAGATGGTTTGTTTACCTCAAGTGTCTGCAGGCACGACACGGAGATAAACCTAAGTAAACAAAGTGTTCCAGCACACCAGCTGCTTACCCTGACGGGCGGGACAGCAACTGGTGGGGAAATTTTTTGGGAGGGAGAAGCTGGGGGTCAGGGGAGTAACCACTGTGACCACCCCCCACATGACCCCACTCCTAGCCCGAGACCCCCACACTCTCCCCATCCCATCCCTTCCCACCTTATCTGGGGACGGCCAGGGGAGGATGTCTCTGACCTGGCTGGAGCTGCTCTGGCGGGCCGGCCCGGGTGGCGTGGCCACGGCCGCAGCCTGCCAGCCCCGGAGCTGCAGCTGCTTCGGAGGCTGGGGGGAGAGAAGCGTGGCCAGAAGCGGAGAGACTCTGGCCCAGCCTCTTCCCTTCTGTCTCTGCTGGCTGTGCTGCCTCTCCTTGCTCCCTCTGTTAGGGGGAGGGGCTGTGCCCCCCCCCCCCCCCTCTACCCCCCAGTGGCCCCCAACCTTTTTCTCCTGGCGGGCGCCAAAAAAAAAAAAAACACCCCCAACCCTGCCCGCCGGGCCAAAAAAAAAAAAAAAACAACCCCACGCGCTGCCGGCGGAGAAAAAAAAAAAAAAAAACAAAAAAGAAACCCCCCCACACCGACCTCCCGCAAAGAGGGCCCGGCGGGAAAAAAAAAAAAAAAAAAAAAAAAAAAAAATAACCCCAAGAGCTACGCGGGCGCATTTACACCCCCCCCCCGGCGGGCGCAATGGCGCCCGCGGGCACCGCGTTGGGGACCCCGGCTATTCCCGTTCATAAGCCGACCCCCTTCTCTGGTACTTCCCGTTTTTACTAAAAAAATTCGGCTTATGAACGAGTATATACGGTAAATGCTTTGGAGATGCAGAACGGGAAGATTTTGATCCATTTACATTTCAGGAGTTAGAATTTTTAGTCTCATTGCTTTATTTTTATGTCTGAGAATGTTTTGTTGTGGTAGCTGTGAGAACCATGCTCATTAATAAATACTTTATAGTTCTATAACACCTTTGATCCAAGGCTCCTGAGGCGATTTTGATCGTGTTTCCCCTTGTGACTCATATCACCCATTGATTTTTGTCTTTCTGTCTGCAAACATCTCCTGTCAGTCTGAGGCAACAGACTTGCCATTTTCTCTGGGCTGTGCATCTATTTCCTTTTCTTGTGAAAGATCAAAACAATTAAATGTATCGTGTCTAAAGTGTGTGTACGTGCATTTAGTAGGATTCATTCTCTTTAATCATTCACAGCTGCAGCCTGGCCAATGGAGACTTGCTCCCTCTGCTTTCGCTACAGTAGTGTATTTTTGGTTTTCGTGTTCTAACCAACATAGTAGTGATCACTACCTGTAGCACAGATTGTTCTCAGCTTCTCAGCCTTGGTTTCCGTTGGTTCTGCAAGGCAGCAGCTCTCTGATGTCAGGCAAGAGTGGTGGTTACACAGCGATCTTTCTACATTATGGCTCACTAACCTATACCTGTGGGGCTGTGCTAGAATGAAAGAAGATAGGAGGATGGGATATGAACTGGAAGTGGAATAAAACTAATTCCAAACACTTTTATCAAGGTCTTAAATCATTTTCTTACTAAAGGGTCATTGGCAAGAAAGTCCTCCAGGGCCATGTGCTCAAATATAATATAGCACAGGGGTCGGCAACCTTTCAGAAGTGGTGTGCCGAGTCTTCATTTATTCACTCTAATATAAGGTTTCGCGTGCCAGTCATACATTTTCACGTTTTTAGAAGGTCTCTTTCTATAAGTCTATAATATATAACTAAACTATTGTTGTATGTAAAGTAAATAAGGTTTTTGAAATGGTTAAGAAGCTTCATTTAAAATTAAATTAAAATGCAGAGCCCCCGGCCCGGTGGCCAGGACCCGGGCAGTGTGAGTGCCACTGAAAATCAGCTCGCGTGCCGCCTTCGGCACCCGTGCCATAGGTTGCCTACCCCTGATATAGCATTTGCTGTATTGTTTGTGTTGCATAGTCATATCTTTGGCCTGGGTAGCATATATACTTTTTGCACTTAGGGGAAATGGACAACACTGCAGGCCTGCTTTTGGGCAGACCTAAATATCCTGGTAGAGGCCAGGTTCCCTTTTGGTACTGAGTATGGCACTTACCTCTACACTTTCAGCAAGTGACTAGATCAGGGGCGGGAAAACATTTTGGCCTGAGGGCCACATCAGGTTTCTGAAATTGTATAGAGGGCCGGTTAGGTGAGGCTGTGCCTCCCCAAACAGCCAGGCATGGCCCAGCCCCCCGCCCCCTATCTGATCCCTCCCTGCTTCTCACCCCCTGATGCCCCCTCCGGGACTCCTTCCCCATCCACCCCTCCCTGACCGCCCCCCGACCCTGACTGCCCCTTCCGCCCCATCCAACCCCTCCTCTCATTCCTGACTGCCCCCCTGGGACCCCTGCCCCATCCATTGAGGCACCTGTTCAGGAAGATGAGCTGTTACAGGGGTTTTACCGCGGATGGTTTTTTCCCTGAAGGTGCAGCAAGCAATCAGGCTTTTTCTTCTTGGCCTGGCAGGCTCTGATTTCATCCTCATGGCTGGTGTCCTACTGTGGAATAAGAAGAGTGTCACACCATTAGAAGTAATCGTAGTTCAAACATTGGTTAATATAGCTCATTAGATTGCTTCAGTGTTGTTTGGTTCTGTGCCTATCCTGGCTGATATGAATGGTAGTCAGCAGGCGTAACAGGAGCTTCTTTTCGCCCTGTCTCCTAATATAAGAACAAGAGATAATGCAATGAAATTGAAAGTTGACGAATTTAAAACCGATGATAAATAATTTTTCTCACAATGCATGATTGGACTGTAGACCTCATTGCCACAGTATAACATTGAAGGGCAAGTAGTTAGCAAGATTAAAAAAGGGCTTGGAGTTTTACACGTATAACAATATTCAGCATTCTTATAGTAAATACTTAAAAAAAAGTTTTTGAAGGCATATAAAAGCTTATGCTTCAGAGTTTAAGCAAATCTTAACTACCAGGATTTAGGAAGAGAGTCATCTGCCTACTGCAGGGTTTTTTGCACCTTCCTCTGAAGCATCTAGTGCTGGCCACTGTTGGAGATAAAATACTAGATTGGATGGACCATGGGACTGACCCAGTCTGGCAATTCCTGTATTGCTATGTTGCTTCAGACTCAGCTGAATGCATAGTCCCTTTAAAACAGGTGCCTATTGATTGTTGACAGAAGAGATTGGATTTATTGGAACACACTGGGGTTCCCACACTGAGCAAGCTTTAATGTTCAGCATTTTTGTGTGAGAAGTTTCATGTAAAAGTTCAAAACAATTAAATGTGTGTCAGATTTGCATGATGATCACTGAGCACAGGCAGGCACATCTGCCCTTGGAATGAGATTATAATCACTTGGTGAAAGTTGCCACACCAACCTTTCTGCCTGCCAGGGCTTTTCCTTTGGGTAGCACTGTACCAGAGTAGTTATAAGTGTTAATGTCAACTTTTAGTTTGTTCTCCTTCCCCGAGCTCATAATATAACATCATATTCCGTAGGGCTTACTAAGTGGAGGTCTTTCATTCTGAAATGCTTTAGTCCATGGGGGTGGGCATTCATGAGTCAATGCACATTTTGCAAGGGTTCTATTTGGTGTCAACAATCTAAATTTCCCTACTCCACTGTTCTTCTCCTGCTGCTATTTCCAACCCCATAGATGGCTGTACTGCAAAAGTACTACACCTGTATATAATTTGCATTGAAAGACACAATATAGATATCAGTTATTATTTGTTCATTTAGATCAATTGCCTCTGATCATAATCACTGGTCTTAGATGTTATTTCTCCACTCCACTTGCTAGAAGAAGGATTTAGTTTAGATTCGACTGTGGCTTGCTTCACGACCATAGCTTGATAAATCAGGATGGTTTAGTACAAGTATCCTTCCATAGAAGAACCAGCATTATTTTCTGTTTAAAGTAGTTTTTGATCGGCACTCTGTTGTCTGTTTTGAGGTCTCATTGAAGCAAATGCATTAGTGCATGTGACTGGAAATCAAGAGTTCTGAGTGCAAGTTCCAGCTCTGCCACTGACTCGATGTGCCATTGGGCAAGTCACTTCATCTCTGTGTCTCCTTTTCCCTATCTGTTAAATGGGGATAACATTTACCTCAGAGGGATATTGTGAGGATTCATAAGTTAGTGTCTATAAAAGGTGTTTAAAAAAAACCCTGAGATAAATGGGCTAAATACGTGCTAATTGTTACTTCTGCTTCTCTCCTTCCTCTTGGACTTTCCCTACTGCCCCACCTTCGGTCCCCCAATTGGGAAGGCAAGGGAAAACAGACATTAGTTACAGAAAAATACTACTAACTTTATTTTGGATTCTTCTGCAATCTTCTTAAGCCCAAACTCTAACCTTTATGTGGTTCAGAGTGCTGCAGGGTGATTACACTCTCTTGTTAGGCAGAGAAACCCTACCACCCTCTCTGCTATCCTATACGCTGTATCCCCTTTGCTGGCTCCATCTGGCTCCAGCTCCTACCCAAACTTGTCCAGCTGGTTTTCAAGACCAGAGTTATTAAATCTGGCACCTTCCACCATCATTAAAACTAATTAAAAATGTAACAGTAGAAAAAAATATTGCACACTGGAGCAAAGTATTCCAATTTCGCACCAGCTCTGAAATTCCTGGCAAAAGAATGGAGACTTACTATGTAGGGAACGGAGTATTTTTGTATACTGAGTACTCTGTCCGCCAAATTAAGAATATTTTTTTAAAAGCAAATCCTCCAGCAGTTTTCTCCACAGTGAGCCCTTAACCTGGATAGCCCTAAAAATACCACAGGCTGAGGTGCTACTAGTGCTAATTCACCACACTGGATGTAAAAAGTTGCTTCCAACAGAGTTCCATAGGCAGGAAGAGAGATGTGGAAAGGAAAAGTTATAACAATAACACTTACAAAAGTTAGACATCCTTTTGAGCTTGATGTGTCTTTCACCAACAGAAAAATAAAAAATATTACCTCACTCCATCTAGTCTCTTACATATTTAAAGGCATTTTTTAGTTAGAAGATGGATTTTCTCTCTCTCTCTCACACACACACACACACACACACACACACACACACACACACACACACACACACACACACACACACACACAGTGTGTGCACATGCACATTAAGAGTTCTAAAAGTGACTAGTAATTTTGGGTGCCACACTTTTTGGGTGCCAACTTAAGACCCCTGAAAGAGGCCTGATTTTCCAGAACCCTAGCACCCGCCCTTTGCAAATTAAGCCCCCTTAAGGTATCACACTGTGCACTCAAAATCACTATTTACTTTTGAAAGCCCTTGCCTGCATTTGTATTTTATATATGCACACATATACATAAGGTGTATACTTTCTATATGCAGTTTCTAACTAAACCAGACCACATCAAGTGTTTAGTTCTGCAATTGTTTTTGGCCAGCTCCCATGCGTTCCATTGTTAATTGCTCTGTGGATTTATTCTGGTATATTATCTCCTTGAATCAAGAGAATGAAGCCACTAATAATTTAATTTACTCAGAGGGATAAAGGGTTTTTTCCCCCTTCCTAGGTTTAAAACCTGTCATTCCAAGAAACTATTTCAAACCATCCCCTTGGGGTACTTGCTAATTGGAGACAAGCCCATTAAGAGTAATAATAATGCTTTTGATTTTAAGGTTTTGAGTTTATTAGCACTCACAAGAAGTTACTTTCTTTCTTGCTTACTCCTGAATGGCAAACCTAAAACAGCAGAACCAGTTCTCTGTGACTTGAGTTGCAATGAAGAACGAAGGCAATTGGAAGATGGAGGCCAAATGGAGAAATCTGGAAGTGTGAAGGCATTGTGCGTGCTAGATAGAATGGATATTAAAGTAATTGCTTAACTGAAGCTTGCTGTGTATTGTCATGCAGCTTGTCATTCACAGATTCATATGAGAGGCATGAAATCCTTCAAGCATGCTCCTCCTCTTCCATTAGGTTTTATTTTGTGAGAGTTTTGGTTTGTTTCAAAGTAGAAGGAGTGGCAGAGGTTGAGAAGATCATTGTGAAGATTAGTTTGAAATCTTAGAGTGACCACGTTGTGTGGCTAATTTAATTATTGTATTTAACTGAAACCACCTGCAGCTGCTGTAAAAAGACAAAGAACTTCAAGGTCCATATTTATTCCCCTTGCAGTGCCTCTTGTGGGGAACCATTTCAGCTGCCAGGCTTGTTTAAACTCTCACATATTTTAAACATTAATAGAATTTGCACGTTTTGGTTTCCAACATTTCAGCTCCCTTTGCTTTCTTGGTTTTTCTTTTAGCCCCTCTACGAGATGTTTTACTTCTCACCTATTTCATTGAGGTTCTAGTTTCTTGTACAGCGGAACTTTCACAGAAATTCAGAGTAATGTTGCTGGCAGTTGTTACATATGGAATACATTCCTGGACCCCATGCAAACAACTAAGGACCCCATCCTCCCAGAATGCTGTGGTAACCCTTGAGTGTAAAATCAGATTTTGGAGTTGAACAGTCTACTGCTTGGGAGCCAGATGTTGAGATCCTGGCTCATCCTTTACTCAGGCAAACTCCACCTGAAGATGATGCAACTTTGCTTAGGTAAAATGGGGTTCAAGCTGAATTAGGACCTCGGGGTTTGGTGGTTTAGTTAGCAAACAAGGCGCAGAGGAGAAGATTGATAGTGCTGGGGAAACCCAGAAACTCAGGGAAGTGGTGATATTTCAAAACCAGGTCAAACTAGTTGTCACTGAAAGTCATGGCATCTGGTTTTGGTTACCTATGTGAAAACGTTTGGAAGGTATCGATCCAGTTCCTATAGGAAAGTGTCCACATCAAGTGCATCTATTCTATCCCATGATTGATACTACAGATATTGGCATCCCTGTCAGACTTAGAAGGGCCAAGAATTGAAAAGGGCAATGACTAAATTACCCCCTTGCCCACAAAGAGATGTTTCTTGCAGGCCAGAGTCTGGGATGCATTGGTCCGTAAACCTGTGCTGCTGATGTTCTGCAGGTGAGCAATAAAAGGGTTTGGACTGTCAATCCAGCACCTTCAGAATCGCTCCGATTTTTAAAAAAACATTTACAAATATTTAATAATACTTGAGAGTGCTAGCTAATAGAGATGGCATACATGGTAAGATCTGGAGACTGTTGGGTAGTCTAATAACTGAACAGGCTTGGATCAGACAATGTTAAAATTCTGCAAGATACTGTGTTTATTTCCCTGTTGCTTTTTGCATTTTAAGAGACAGATTATATGTTTTACCTTTAAAATGTTTTCTTCTTTGTGAGTATAAATTACCTTGTTTTTTTGTTTTTTTCACTTCAGTAATGCTATATTGAAAGGGATTTGGGAACTTCTGTAAGTCGGTTTTAGGATTATAACTAAGAGGTAGGACGTAGCTGACTTTCTCATTCCTAAAACTATTCATTTTCATGAAAATAATAATGCCCTATTTGTGCACTCCTTTTGTATCTTGGCATGGAGTGGCACCTTAAAGGCTTCTATAGATCATGTCAATACCCACCCCGGATCTCAGTATGTCAGTCCAGAATGAGCTTAAAATTCAGAAATTGGAGACCTGATAGTCCATACTCCAGAAGTCAAGGGGGGCTTCCAGCAGTTTGCTAGGGAGTCTGTTCTATCACCTTATAGACCCTATTTCTAGGAAACTTTTCCTGATAGTCATCCTATGCTTTCCTTTGGTCAGCCCTATCCAATTACTCCTATTCATATATTCTTCTGTTCCCTCCTTAACATTTGCATCCTTCAGATCCTTGACAGCTATTGCATCTCCCCTCTTTTCAAGCCTTTTTCTAAAATGCACATTTGTTAATTTCAGTTGTTCCAGGACCACACTAGTCAAGGTCTTTGAAACCTGCTATGGGCTTACCATAGTGGTGTTCAAATGAGTGTATGTCCTGTAGAGATTAAAGATTTTTGTCAATGCTTTGAGATGCAAATTCCTTATCATGAGAAATGTCTCTTCATCTCTCCATGTTTTACTTCATGTCAAATTGGATTAATCGTTGGTGCAGTCTTGTACTTACAATCGTATTGTTCGTTTGTCATTTTACACAACACTATAGATATGCCTGGTGCTTTCCAGGCAAATGAAGTACACCTACGGCGGAGGTTTCCTTACCTTTGTTATAGAGTTTCCAGTCACTTGGAGAAGTGGAGAAAATGGAAAACTTGTGAGAATCAAATCAAGGATGCTGTACTCTTCTAAGTCTACTTTGATTTTCTTTCAAAACACTAGAGATATTTACACCCAAAGGTCCCTTGCTCTAACTGCATGCAGTTGCTAAATGAGTTTATTGTACACATTTATTCTCAGGAAACTTTTGATATGAATTTTGATTTGGGAGAGAGTGGATTGAATCTCAAAACAGTCAAGATTAGGCTCCGCAGAGGTGATGCTTGGAGATCCCTAACCATGAGTAGATGGTCACAGGTTCATCTGAACTGTAAAGTTGAACAAAGTTTTTCACTGCTACATGGGTGGGGACATCAATTATGAGCTTAGAAGTCTCACCCCAACCTTCCTGCACATACTTTTTCATTTGGATCATATAAGAGAAGAACAGTCATGATAGGCCAAATACTCTATACCTTATTTAGGAATAACATGCAGTCTCTTTGCATGAGAGAACCGTCTAAGTGGAGTCAACCCAGCCCTCTCCTGCTGGTGACTCACAATAGTACATTGGAGTCTTGCTATTATGCATGTTAGGTCTTCCCTCAAAATCAGCAGGTGCGGTGAGGAAAACAAGAAGACATGAATGCTGAGGAGAAATTGCCTTATTTTGCCTAGTATATGTTTGCTCAAGAAGGTGAGAAGAATCCTTCCTCACCTCTGACAGTTCTGAAAAACCCATTGGGGGAGCCTCGTGTTCTGGAGTTCTTATTTTAAGCATAATTAATTCTTAAGAGTATATCCCCATCTCTTCTCTTCCCCATTCTACATTGCTGGCAAAAGCTGTGACTGCATAGACTGTCTGCTGGGTAAGGGCCAGCTGCACAGGTTGAAGCTGCCCAGTTTTTGAAAGCCTGCTACATTTTAAATTCATGAATTAGGAAGTTTAACTGTGAGGCTTTGGGTAGAATGGGGTCATTTTCCCAGTGGATTTTAAGACAGCAACCTCTCCCACACCTAAGTAGACTCAGGATGCGTGTTAACGTATTTAACTTGAATTTTATTTTGTCTTCCAAGTTGGAGGAATGCTTCAATGGCAAACCTGCCCGCAGGCCATTTCAAAGCATGGCTAATTGGTGTTCAAGTGTTTGAAGTTTAGTCCAGAGCACAGGAGAAGCAGAACCATGAAGACCCTCCTCATTTGAAAACCATTCTGTGCAAATGGCTTTTTTTGCTTGGTGTCTAGCTTATGACAGCCATAAAACTTTGATAACCTCATGCAGTTTGCTGACAAAACTACATATGCAAGGAGTGTGGGAGGAGAGTACAGAGGCAATAAAATATGCAGCATCGATGCTGATATGTTAGCAGTTCTTTCCCTTTCCCCAGCCACATCCTGTCTTCCATCAGGTGTCTTTTTAAAAACTCAGCTGATAAAATTGTCATCAAAGCCTGACACCAAACATACTTCATGAATTATTTATAGCCTAACAAATGGCAATGGATTCAATGCTCCAAGAAGAATCTGGCACAGGGAATCCCTGTGTGATTGTCATTTGCACAGAATCCCTGGGCTAGACTGTGTGAAATAAAGAAGAAACCAAACCTATTTCTTTCCTTTATTTTACTGGGGGAGGGGGAGAGGGGTTAAATATGAAATTCTGATGAAGGGGGGCGGGGGAATTCCCCTAGTTGATAAAAATGTATTTTAATGATTGGTTTCCTGTAATATGTAAACCAGCAACGTTTTGCCCCAATTTTAGATAAACTTTTAACCTCCTACAGCATTGCTATATTCAGAGGCTTGGGTTTTTTTGCAGAAAGAACACACATCTGCAGCCTAGAATAGCTTTTTTTTTTTTTTTTTTTCCCTTCCCCCTGTGACAACTGACCTTTCAGTCTCCATACTACTTCTACTCATAGAGGAACTTGCATTTTCTGGAAGAATCCCAGAATTGTCTGCTACAGAGGAATACACTCTAAAGACCTCCCCAGGTTTTGATTGAATTTTTTTTTGTTACAGCACCTTAGTCCCTGAAGCAATTGACTGGGACAGGTCTTTATTCTGTGGAGCCTAAACGTGCCTGGGAATGTGTGTGTGGAGGAGGATAGACTAGCTACACTCATGGCTTCTGCATAACTGACTCCGCTCCTCAAACGCTGCCTCCCTTGCTGCATTACCTTTTGCAGACAAGGCAGGAAAATCCCCCTTTTGTTTAATGTATTGTCTGAAGACTCTGCTCAGAGTTTTTTGTTTTGTTTTTTTAAAAGAAGATGATCTTCCTGCTGGGAAAATAATGTAAAATGCTAAATTAAATGTACCCCAAAAGGTGTCTGTCCTTCCCACTTCCATTTCTTTGATTGTCTCCTATTTTGTTTCTTAGCCTCCTTTCTGTACAATTTATTTTCATCTCCTGCCTCCTCCTGGTTTCTCCTTTCCTTGAAAATAAATCTCCTTCTCCCGTCATTATTTTCTGAAGGGCAGAACATTAATCTCTTCTCATTATTTTTGATCCCATTTCCCTATTATGGTTTCTGGCCTTCCCATATTCTGATGTCAGTGCCCATTTATCTCCTGGATTTCATCTCTTCCCCCTTTCCCATCTTGCTGCTTCCTCCTCCTTTCCACACTCTCATTTCCTCCTCTCTCCCCTGCTCACTTTCTCATTTCCATCACTGTTCCTGCTTCTCTCTTTCACCCCAGCCCTATGGTTAGCAGAGAGAGAGGTCTGGATTGACTTGGTCATTCCATCAAGTAAGGGGAAAAGCCCTTGTGACTTAACAGGTACCATCCAGACTGAGTAGCTGTGTCACTCCTCCCCTCTAACCCAGAGTGCCTTTTACAATGCTTTGCTGCTGTAGTCTCCAGCCTGGACAGCTCTCAAACAGCCTCCAGCATGCAAGTCACTCCCAGCTATGTCTGTGAGTGTGCGTGCAGCCAGCCAGCTCTTACTTGGTTATACTGCAGGGTGATGCCAACATGCCCCAGTCTTAGATTTTCACCCAGGAATGTATGTCCTGTATTGCCCAGACATCTCCTGGACAATACAACTTTATATAAAGTCTGTTATTTCTTTAACGGAAATAACATGCACACAACTTGCCACTCCAAATGGAGTTTCCCAAACACTTCCATTTAAACACACTGGATTAGATAAAACAAATAACAAGTTTAACAACTACAAACAGAGAGATTTTAAGTGAATACAAGTAATGAGGCATTAAAGTCAGAAATGATTACAAGAAAATAAAGTTAAAATTCTGATTGTGCCTAACTTAACAAACTACGTTAGATTCAAGCTATGTTTCTCACCATATGCTTTCAGCAGTCTTACTGACCAAATCCTCTAGGTCAAGACCCCTTCTGCAGTCCAACGCTGTTTCCTTTGTCCTTCAGGTACTGTGAATGTCAGTGGGAGGGGGAGGGATTGAGGTGTTCGTCCCTCATTTTTATAGTGTCACTTCCCTTCTTGAACAACATTTCCAGCAGAGATTCCGGAGACAGAGTCTATATGGAAGGATGTTCCCTGCTGCTTTTTCCTCAACTGTTTGTGTCCTTTGTTTCCTTTCCTGTTTGATTACTCTATTTACTGCTTAAATGCAAATTAAGCAGATCACACCTTTTTTTTTTTTTTTTTAAGACAAATCTGTTTGGAATATGTGTTAATAAAACCGTACAGTGGAATTGTATAACTTCACATACAATATTGTTGCACACATTTTATCAGGACAATAATGACCAGCAAATTATGAGTTTTCAAATGATCTCGGTACAAAGTATGCACTGTGAGATGTAAAATAGTGTGCAGGGTGTGAACACAGGTGCATTCTGTCACAGGCTTAGAGGAGGTTTTGGAACAAATGTATATATTAGACAGGAATAAGTCACCAGGACCAGATGGCATTCACCTAAGGGTTCAGAAGAAACTCCAAATATGAAATTGCAGAACATTATCTGTGGTATGGAACCTATAATTTAAATCAGCCTCTGTACCAGATGACTGGTTGGTAGCTAATGTAACACTGATTTAAAAAAAAAATGCACCAGAGGTTATCTTGGCAACTACAGGCTGGGAATCCTAACTTCAATACCAGGCAAATTGGTAGAAACTAGAGTAAAGAACAGAATTATCAGACACGTGGATGAACATCATTTGTTGGGGAAGAGTCAACATGGCTTTTGTAAAAGGAAATCATGCCTCCCACATCTATTAGAACATGTGGACTGGGGATGATCCAATTGATATAATGTCCTCTGATGTTCAGAAAACCTTTGACAAGGTTCCAGACCAAAGGCTCTTAAGCAAAGTAATGAGTCATTGGATAAGAGGGAAGGGTCTCTCATCAATCAGTAACTGCTTAAAAGATAGGAAACAAAGGGTAGGAATAAATGGTCAGTTTTCACAATGGAGAGAAGTAAATAGCGGGGTTCCCCAAAGATCTGTACTGGGACCTGTTCAATGTAGTCATAAATGATCTGTAAAAGGGGATAAACAATGAGGTGGCAAAATTACTCAAGATAGTTAAGTCCAAAGCTACTGCAAAGAGTTACAAAGAGATCTCACAACACTGGGTGACTGGGCAACAAAATGGCAGATTAAATTCAGTGTTGATAAATGCAAAGTAATGGACTGTGGAAAATGTAACCCCAACTGTACATACAAAATGATGGGATCTCAATTAGCTGCTACCACTCAGAGATCTGGGAGTCGTCGTGGATAGTTTTCTGAAAAATCTGCTCAATGTGCAACAGTACTCAAAAAAGCTAACAGTGTTAGGAGTCATTAGGAAATAAGATAGAAAATATCATAATCGCACTATATAAAGCCATGGTACGCCCACACCTTGAATACTGTGTGCAGTTCTGGTTGCCCCATCTGAAAAAAATATATATTTGAACTAGAAATGGTGCACAGAAGGGCAACAAAAATTATTAGAGGCATAGAACAGCTTCCATATGAGGCGAGATTAAAAAGACTGGGAATGTTCATCTTAGAAAAGAGGCGACTAAGGGGGCATATGATCCAGGTCTATAAAATCATGACTGGTATGGAGAAAGTGAGTAGTATTTACTCCTTCGCATAACACAAGAACCAGGGGTCACCCAATGAAACTAACAGGCAGCATGTTGAAAACAAACAAAAGGCAGTACTCCTTCACACAATGTACACTCAACCTGTGGAACTAGTTGCCAGGGGAAGTGAGGCCAAAAGTATAACTGGGTTCAGAAAGGAATTAGATAAGTTCACGGAGGATAGGTCCATCAATGGCTTTTAGCCAGGATGGTCAGGGACGCAACCCCATACTCTGGGTGTCCCTAAACCTCTGACTGCCAGAAGCTGGATGACAGGGGATGGCTCACTTGATAATTTCCCTGTTCTGTTCATTCTCTCTGAAGCGTCTGGCACTGCCCCTGTCGGAAGACAGGATAGTGGACTAGAAGGACCATTGATCTAACCCAGTATGGCGGTTCTTATGTAATGGTAGCAGTCTTCACTACCTTCTCCACCATCCATAGTGCCATGGAGCAGTTAGAGCCAGCTGTTCTCTTCACTTTTTGGGGTCCAGTCCCCCTTCCACACACCCCTTTTTAGTGAAGTGAAAGTAGCAGGCTCTCTCAAGTTGCATGGAGTATGGATATCTGGGAATATCTCACTTAATCAATTCCCTTCCATGGCAGGGGCCTTGATCATTGATACACCTCAGTCCAGCCTGTTCTTTCCCTGAGGGCTATTGGTCTAACTGTAGTTGTTGGGCTTGGTATGGAGGTGGCTGGGTTGTGCTTAGTGGCCTGTGATATACAGGAGGTCAGTCTAGATAATCTGATGGTCCCTTCTGGCCCTAAACACTATGACTCTATGAGCAGAGGAGTCTAGGGGGGGGGGATAGCTCCGTGGTTTGAGCATTGGCCTGCTAAACCCAGGGTTGTGAGTTCAATCCTTGAGGGGACCATTTAGGGATCTGGGGCAAAAATCTGTCTGGGGATTGGTCCTGCTTTGAGCAGGGGGTTGGACTAGATGACCTCCTGGGGTCCCTTCCAACCCTGACGTTCTATGATACACTACAGATTGATTCACTGGACAGATTGATTCACTGGCGGTCGATTTAGCGGGTCTACTGAAGACAGCAGATCACTCTCCAGTCGACCCCTGTACTCTTCCCCTGATGAGAAGAGTAAGGTAAGTCTCTGGAGAGTTTCTTCCGTTGACTCCCTGCAGTGTAGACCCCTGTGGTAACTTGACCTAAGGTACGTCGACTCCAGCTATGTTAGTTGCGTAGCGTAGGTCAACTTACCGCGGTAGTGTAGACATAGCCTAAGGCAGGCTAGTTCCTACCAGTTCTGACACCACGCTGCACCCCAGAAGTGGCCAGCAGCAGGTCTGTTTCCTGGGGAGGGGGCATGGGGCTCCACGTGCTGCTGCTGCCCCGAGCACTGGCTCCACACTCCGGAGCTGGGGGGGTGGTGCCTGGGGGCAAGAGCCGCGCAGAGCTACTTGCGTGCCTCTGCCTAGGAGCCGGACCTGCTGCTGGCCACTTCCGGGGCACAGCATGGTCCACGGTGCCAGGACAGGCAGGAAGCCTCCCTTAGCCACCCGCGCCTCACCACTGACTGGGAGCCACCTGAGCCACCTGAGGTAACCCAGTGTCCCCAGCCCGGAGCCCCCAACCCAGAGCCCCCTCCTGCACCCCAAACCACTCATCCATGGCCCCACCCCAGAGCCTGCACCCCAGAGCCTGCACCCCCAGCCAGAGCCCTGACCCCCTCCCACACCTTGAACACCTCATTCCCAGCCCCATTCTGCAGCCTGAACCCCAACCCTCTGCCCCTCCCACACCCCTCCTCTCCAGCTCTGTTGGGTCGTGGGCATCAACAGTTTTCTTCAACTGGGTCGCCAGAAAAAAAGTTTGAAAACCACTGGTTGAAGGCCACCAAAATGTTTCTTGTTACTAAGGTCCTTTGGTCATTCACTTGCATTAACATACAAGATAATGTGAGAGAATAATTTTTTCTTATTGCTTCTGAGCTGGCTTTCAGTTGCGAGTTATTACTAATGTCTGACATGAGATAGACTGCGGCTGGGGAGTCCTAGAAGCTTCAGACTGCGTTTAGTGTTGGCTGGAAGATCAGAGCCTGTTCTCAGGGTGTGCTTTTTGAAAGCTCATTTATTGCAAATAATCCCTATCTCTTATTTGTTTTCTGTCCTTCAGCCAGGTTCCAGCATGTTATTCACCAACTCTGTAGATGTTTTTAACACATACTTGCTCTTCAAATGTTTGCATTTCACAGTTGCGTGTGTAGGTTTTTCTTATTTGAGTGGTGCAATTGAAAGGTTGATCATTCCGTTTTCAGTATTCCATGTACTGTATACAGAAGGTGACTTTTCTGGTGAGGGAGGATTGGGGAGAGCAGGAGTCATAGAATATAATAGCTTTTCATTTTTGTTGTGGCTTGCCATATGCTCCCTGCAAAGAGGGGGAAAACTGCTGCTATGGCAACAGGTGTTAGTAGTGTAGGCGACTGTGTGGTTCCAGTAGTATACAGCAGTCGGGAGTGCTGGCAATAATAACTGTAAACATAAGAAGCCATGGGTGGATTCTATCATTACTATTAGTATTTTTTAAAAAGAGAAAAGATCTTGATCAATGAAGTGACCTGAAGCTGTAAATAAATGCTGCGCTCATGCATCTTCAGCCAAAAGTAATAAAAAGCTAAACAAGAACAATAAGGGCTAATATGTTTTATTTTGTTGCAAGATTTTTTCACACCAACTTTCTTCTCGCTGCCTTTCCTGAGCATCTATTAATTTGGTGTTTTACGTTTCAGTAAAAGGCAGGGTTTGTAAAAATGAGTCTAATAGTCTGGGGGGGGGGGGAATTCTTCCTGCCAAAATAATAAACACTGTAATAAAAATACACTCACTTTTATTCTACGCAGTAATAGTGGGATCTCTTATTCCGAACACAACAATAATGCTGTTTTCAGATGTAGTGTTCTGGACTATGACCAGAGTCGTTTTTGTATTTATTTTGTATCACTGCTGGTGAACTTCTCCAAATTCCTTGCCCATTTGATATACACCCTTTGGGAAAACTGCTGCGAACATGAGGTATCTGCTTAGCTTACAGAAGTGGCCTTCTCCTGGGACAAGAATGTAATGGTAACTCTGAAGGCTCAGCGACTCAATTACGTACCCACAGTATGGTTTGTATGCAATTGGTATGAAAAGAAGTCAGTTGGGGTGTGTGTGGGGGAATGAGAATCACCCTCCCTTACTATTTCTTCATGCTGTCTGTTAAAACCTGATTAATCTGAGCTCTACTGAGCGACACTGACGTTCTATCTATGCTAGAGAAATGTGGATGTGTTTTTCTGTACTGGTCCAGCTCCAGTATGGAAGCTGTAGTGTAGACGGGATATAGACATTTTTCTTGATGCCTCTGAAAGCAACTCCCACAAGAAAGCAATGGCACATGGAATATCATTTGTGTTATACAGCACCCTCCATAAAGCCTCGCCTCTCCAAATGCTTTGCAAAGTAATGAGCTAGATGCTGAGAAACTGAGCAGCTATTATGCCCTCACAGAGCTTTGGACAAGGGAAGTTATATTGCATTAAACTGACAGTTTCCCCCTGGACTATCTCCTCAAGTACTAATATAAATCAAATCTCATAATACTCCTATGAGAGAGGAAACCAGTACTCTTACCTCGGGCCCATTACATATCAATACTAGTCTCACAGTGCAGTGCCACAAGTTAAAAGTGCCAATCTGCAGGTGCAGCCTTAAAGTGAAGATTCTTTTACCCATCTCTGTTGGCTTCCCAGATGGAAATAAAACTATTAGTTGGAATTTGAGATCAGATTCTTGCCTTACCCCTCACTCCCAGCTACTCTGTGCCACCTCCTGCATAGATCACATTGCTGGAACACATGCTGCTTGCTCTATCCATCCTGGGCTAGTGGAGTGACCCTCTAGGAGTTATCTTTCCAGTCAGTGTAACTTGAGGCAGCCCTGCTCTAAATTATGGTAGGTCCTAAACTAGTGCCCATTAGGGTGACCAGACAGCAAATGTGAAAAATCGGGATGGGGTGGGGGGTAATAGGAGCCTATATAAGAAAAAGACCCAAGAATCGGGACTGTCTCTATAAAATCGGGACATCTGGTCACCCTAGTGCCCCATCTCCACCTTGGGCCCTGTGCGAAGTTTAGCTTGCCCCAACCCAGGGATCTGGCTCTTAGCTTTTAGAGATAATGACTGGCTTGTTTGCTGTCTCTTTGTAAACCTGAATCAGAGGAGAATTGCAGTGCCATATGTGTTTAATTTGAAAATCATAAATTTTTAGTCCAGCATTTACACGTAGTCTGAATGGTATTCGCATTGTAATCAAGCTTTCAGTTACTGCATTTTAGAATTGGTCCATTCATCTCCTTAATGTGATATACAACACTTGTTCCTTGGCAGTGAACCAACACGTCTAGCTGTGGTCAAGTTTGCGCAGGAGGAAAACGGAAATCTTGCTGGAGCAAGTGAAATCTAGTAGAAGTGCACAGTGTAAAATCCATCTCCTCCTCCTTCTCTTCACTGAACAGAGAGATTTGAGGGTGGAGTCGGAAGGAAATGAGGCTTCTTTATGAAATTTTAACTCTCAAGATGCAGTGTCTGGTTGGTCAGCAAGATGTTCTAGCACCTCTTGTTGCATTCATATGACGGGTTTGTTAACCAGCTGGCTCTCATAGTCGCTTAACCTTTGTAGACAATGGTTAGTTGGCCTAATTCACTAGGGTGTGGTGCAGATGCTGGCACGGGGCCCCAGATATGATGGAAAGTCAGCATGGGTGTTGCAATGGAGAGTGACTCTTCCTACCTCCCTTCTGATGTCATGGGGAAGGGTCTGCAGCTGGCCAGCACAGCGCGCAAAAAAAAAAAAGTGGGTGTTACAGGGTAGAGAGAGAAGATAGCAAGGCAGCTGAGGTATGTGCTGAGTTAGCATTTCCTGGATCAGCCTCTACTGAGGGTCTCCTGTGGCTGCCAAATGGAACTAGCAAGTCCTGGAGGGGAGAACGACACCCCCTCTGCTGTTTCCCAGCTGGTTATTCCCCTCTGGAGTGGCCCAGGGTAGGCTGGCACCAAAACGTACAGTTTACTTGTCAATATGACCCAGAGCATCAGCTTGGATCTGAGGCAGGCAAACTGCACTTTGAAATTCAGTGGGAGTTGGGTGCCTCACTCCCTTACATACCTTTCGAAAATCACAGCCCTCATTGATATCAACCCTCCACTACCTCTTATCTCCTCCTCTAACTGCAAGAGAATGTTTGCACCCATTTTTGCTCTGGGTGTTCTGTGCTATATCTACCTGGGCGTCCTATCCTCCCATGGTGCTCCCCGTTACCCCCCAATATCTTGTGCTTTCCCTCAATTTACTATTTAAACCCTAAGGAAGTGATGCATAAGCTCATTTAGAGGGCCACCCTTGTTGTCCCTCTCTGGTGCTTCTCCCACTCTCTGTCCTTCCCACCTAACAACGTGAGATCTCCCCTGCTCTAACCAGTATTGGATAGAAGGTTACACCACAAGTACATTTCAGTTCAGTGAGACTTTGTCGATACAACACATTTTAGAAGTGTTGCCAAAGTGCCTGTAATCAAAAAGAGGCACAAAAGCATCTGGCCTGCCTGTAATCTGTGTCGAGTTAGGGGCAATCTGCCCAGGATGGGCCTTCACATGGTGTTTGATCCTGTAGGTTTCTATCATCGGTGTCCTTACTCTGCTATATTCCTCTTTTTTTTCCCCCTCCCAGGTTAGAAACAGCTTTCCCTCTATTTCCTTGTTTTTCTTGATAATTGAAGGAAATATCAGTCTCTCACTCCCTCATATTTTGGTCATTGGAGGCTTTGTGTGCCTCTCTGTGTCTATCTGTCCTTGTGACTTGATTTCACATCTGCTGCTCTCTGGGTTGGGACTATGCTTTGTTCCTTCAGATTTCTAGCTCTAGTTTAACACTGATTCTGCATATCTAGACCGTGGGATGAGCAAAGCTTCCTAGCAGTGGGGAACTGAGTTGAGTCCAGGCTATTCTTCTCTTCAGCAGCTAGAAACTCTGTTATCTCAGGTACAGCTCACCCCCACTAGCCACCAAAAAAGGCCCAGGAAATATCCAGAGCCTAAGAAAATAGGATAAAATAGATTAAGACTGAACAATTTTAAAATATTGCGTTTAATCATTTATGCTGTTTCCTTTTTGTTCTTTTCTCAGTTTGGACAGTGAAACTTAACTAGTCACGTTCGCTATTTATTTATAGTCAGTTTCCACTTCATGCTCATTGTGTACGAGAGAGCTGGGTCCCTTTCAAAGGGGCGTCTTTTTGTGTAAATGTGCCTTTTGATCACTTAGTCCATGTGCCCAGCTGATAGATTTCGATCCCTGGGAGCACAGATGCTGTGTTCTACGCATGTAAATTCTGTTAACTCCAGCCCTAACTGTTGGACTCTTTCAAATGCATATGCACTTGGTTGTGCTCACTCAGATAAGGAGGGCACTTCCTGAAAGTTTTCTGTTTCTGGCACCCTCCATTTCTGATGCTGCAGGAGGGAAAATTTAATTAAAAAAAAAAAATCTCCTTTCTGTGTCTTGGGGGGGAAAAGGTCACAAAAACATTTCCCTTTCGGTCATTTAAGCTCCTCCTTTGCCTCCTCTGCCAAGTTAGTTTCCAACAAAACCTAAACTACTTCTCAACAGTGTCCCTTTAGCACTCATTCATGCCTGCATGATAAGTTCCTATTCCTAGAACACGTACATGACTGGTGCATAGATATTACATGAAGCCAATGGACATCATTGCTTGTACCCCTTATTTACAATTTTTAAAAAATGCCTATAATAACAGTCCAAAACATGCTACAGATTGCCCTATATTGCTGAAGTGTGTGTGTGGCCATTACTGTCGGTGCTCAAGTATTATTTTTTAAATAAGGAGTAATGGGGGGGGGGGGGGGGATTTTTTAGTCATGGTGACATAATGGACTCTGCTTAACAGTTTCCCTCCAGCAGCCCTGCCATCCTGCTTTTTGTCTCTTCTCACCACTAATACAGCTTCCTCCTGGTTCTGCACTGTCCTGCACCTGTGCGTGGCAGGTATGTTCACTCCAGGTTTTGTACACAGATCAAAGGGAGAATGCACCCTCAACTGCTCCTTCTGTGACCATTTTCCTCCGGTTTTTCCTCAGACTGTAAAAATTTGTTGCCTTTACTCGATGTGGAATATTCTGTGCCTATTTGGCTTTCAAGATAAGCAATCACTGTAATCCCTCTGGATGTCTGCGAGGTGACACATCTTATAGCTCTTACAAAGCTCAAGATTCTTATTCCCCTCAGGCTCACAGACTTTTGTATTCTGTACAAGGAAGGAGCAAATGAAACGCCAGTCAGTCACTTTTCCCCCTCTTCAGTCTCCCCACCCACACACTCCTCATTGGCCATAGTCCAATTAAACTCAATAATGTGCAGGGATGACTTGAATACACCCCGGAACAGTTCCGAGAACTCATTAGATTTTATTCAGAAAATACCACCAATTTGATATCCGGCGGCAGCCCTCTCTCAATCCGTGCGTGTGTCAGAGCCAAATTAAAATTGATGCAACTAAGGAGCGCATCAGTGTTGCGGGGACAGAACACTGACTGCATATTCCCATTGAGATGAAAATAACAATAAAAGAAAATCCTCAGCCCTTTGTCTGAGATCTGGACCACACTCCCTGTCATACTAAGAAGAGCTTACTTGTGGAGGGGACTTGTAAGGAATGGAAGTCTTGCTTTGGTTGCATTGTTCCTGCACCTGCTGTTACATGTTCTTCACCTATTAAGTTATTTTCTTGTGATAAAGCCCAAGCTGCTGCTGAATCCACACATGCTTCTGCCACCAAACATGGCATCTGCATGCTGCATGCTTTTTGTCTTGTAATCTTTAAGGTTAGTTCTTGCAATCTGTAAACTGACACAAACACAGCAGCCTGAGGTAGACACCACCTCTGTCTAGGATTACCTCACTTTACTCCTCCTCCTCTATGTCACAATCTCATAGTGACTTTTGATATTGAAAAAAGTGTTAGCGACATTGTAGGCACCAAGGACATTTTGACCACGAGCAATACTATGCTTGCTGATAGCACATCATTGCTACTAGTAGGTCTGCAACCATTGCACCTAAGCCATTCATAAAAAGTTCTGGGCTTTCAACAGGATTGCCCCAAGTGCCAATGCAGAAACAGTTTAGACTTCAACAAATATCTGAGAGGGAATAAATGCTTCCTTAGAGCTGTTGCTCTCAATCAGGGAAAATACCTGAAATGATAGCTACAGATGTTAGTTGCTTCCCCCCCCCCCCCCCCCCCCCCCCCACCAGTGGAAAATACCGGTGGGCGCTCCTTTGCACAGAGCTGCAGTGTAATATTCCTTTGAGCCATAATTTCCTTTCCTTTGAAATACATCAATTGCCAGCAACTTGGTGAGGATAGGGGAAGTTATCTAGCTTACCAGTGACCTGAGTGACTCAGAAAAATGCATTAATTTAAGATAACATAATGTACCAGTACAACCATGTCTGTCAACAATAAATAACACCCTTGTTGCCAGCTCATGGCCCTGAATACTTAGGCTAGTACATTTTTTCAATGCATTCTACTGTATGCATGACATTAAAATTTAGTGCCCTCCACCAGCTGCCCCGGCCTCAAGACATCTGGTCACATGTCAGGTCTTAGCAATATTCCTGCAGAGATCAACAAACAGCATAGGGTTGGTGTCTCTCTCTGAGTTTTCATCATTCTTTGCTTAACACAGGTTTCTTTGTAGGTAGAGAAACAAACATGTTTTTTAATTGAATGTCCCTGAAAATATATGTGTTGAATTTATTGCCTGGGAAGTGGAAGTTTATAAAACTAGAATTAGTTTTTGTGAACTAAAAAATGGGGCAGAAACAACTTGTAAGGTTTGCCAGATCTGAAACTCCACTGCATTTCCCCATCTTTATTTAATACTGATTTCAAGTCAGCATATCAGATAAATATTTACTACTCCTGTGTGCTTACTCTGCAGAGAAGCCTGACAAGTCATTACTCTGTGTTAAATTACATCTGGTCATACCATTTGGTGTAGTATCCAGGCAACCCATTCATAATCTAATTTAACACAAAACATGGATTTACTCTCCCCACCCTCCTTCTTCTCTGAAAGTGAATGTAGAGCTAATGCAAGGAATTGGATTGACAGCCCTGGAGAACTACGTCCTCTGTCCAACTGCAGGACACATGGAGCACAGATACCAACAATTCCACATAATATCCCAACATACCACCACCCTGACCTGGGAGAACCAGCTCTAGATGTGCGGAGGAATTCATTCATTCTGCCCATTCAGGTTTTTTCCCCCCTCTGTGCTCAGAATGCAAAGTTTGCCCATTAGCTTTCCATTCGGTAGGCCCAGACCACCAGCTCATTTCACAGAACTCACTGAACTTTCATCACATGGCTGAATTTTGGTCACTACTGATGTGGGTTGGAGCAGAATTACTGACCTAGAGGATTAAGGCTGCATTGTCTATTATCACTTCACTGAACCATCCAACCTTCACTTCCCCTACTGGTCCTGTAAGGTGTACGTTAGCAAGTTAACATTCTTTTAAAATTGGAAGAGCAAAAGTTCAGTTGCCAGAAGTGAGTTGGTACCCCAGCATTCAGAGGGACACTAATTAATAGGCTGTTTAGAGCATTTCTACACCATCTACCAATTTTTTTTCCTCATTATTCATATTTAAAATAACTTACACAAGCATTAGTGATAAAGCATGAATGTGAAAGCACTGAAAGCCTATCCATTTAAATGAATATAAGTACATTTGAATATAAGTACATTTGCTTTCAAAATTTACTGGCCCAGAAAGGAACAAGAGGTTAAAAGAAAAATACAGCAAATACCAGCAGAGACAGTAAGAGGTCTGGCTGTGCAGGGACAGAGCTAACAATGCCTAAACAAAAGCATTTGTAACCAAGATCAATATTAAATGTACCTTGGGATGAGAGTGCCCCTTCTTTGGAGGTTATGGTATTATTTTCTAGTACAGAACATGATGAAGAGGTATAATTTATAGTAAATGAGCATATAAATAAAGTATATGGAACTCAAGGATGTAAAAGATGAATCACACATTCCGTAACCTAGAGTTGTAAAGAATTCTCTTTTTGTGGAAGAGTACCCATGTTATGGATCAGGACTTCACGTGGCATCCTAATTTATTCAAGAAAGGAACAAAAGCTGCTCAGTTACAAAATTGTAATTCAGACTTTGAGCTTTCAAAGAATCTAATAATGAATAGATTCCTGCAGGCTGTGGCATTGGGATTTTGGTCAATACCACTGCCTTTCCACATTTGCAAATTTAGTCAAGTCACTTCAAATAACAGACATTGCAATGCAAGCCAGTTCTACAGTTTATACTGGAGGATCATATGCTTGTGAAGCCATTAATAATTCAGTCTGTAATAATTAACATAACCATGTAAAGTCATCTAGCAGTAATAATGCAATGAGAGAGCAATTTATTACACTGATGTATTACATGATAATGGTAATGAGAAATGAGCAGAGCTTATTTTGTAAGACTGAGCAATATGACATTTATAAATGCACCGAGTTTTGCTAAACTAAGGGATCATTAAAAATGCTATGAAACATTTTAAGTGCTTTCAGAACTGTTCAGCCTCAAAATAGTTGAGTCATAGCTACTGTACGTGGGTCCAAAATCCAAACAGGAGTACTGTGAACACAGATGTCTGTACATTTGTGAACACAGATGTCTGTACATTTATAAACACATTACTGGAACTTAGAAAATTCAGAGAACATAAGAATGGCCATACTGGGTCAGACCAATGGTCCATCTAGTCCAGTATCCTGTCTTCCAACAGTGACCAATTCCAGATATTTCAAAGGCAATGAACAGAACAGGGCAATCATCAAGTGATCCATCCTGTGTCATCCCGTCCCAGCATCTGGCAGTCAGAGGCCTAGGGACACTGAGAGTATCGGGTTGCCTCCCTGACCCTCATGGCAATAGCTATTGATGGACCTATCCTCCATGAACGTACCTATTTTTTTAAAATTCAGTTATGGTTAGGGTTAGCATTCATGAAACTCTTGATAAGGGACTAGGTAAAAATAGAATGTGACTTAATTCCTTTTAAAAATCTTGGAAATATTTTGACATCACGATGATTGTGTGTATTCAAGCATGTGCTGTGAAACTGCTTAACACAGTGTGTGAGATGCAGCGTGCAGTCAGAGGCTTTGCTGAACTGGAGGAACATGGTGTTTGTGTGCAAAGTTCAAACCTCCCCTTCCCCATTTGTTTGAGCAAGAAAGAATAGCAATGAGGCAAGCTAATGATATGGACTATGCTCCATGTGTGCGAGGAGATAGCGAAAGAGGGGAGAGAATACCATTCAGTATGTGAGAGGGGAGAGAGTGGTGTTAAAAGCACCGGTGGGAGAGGGAAGATAGAGGAATAAATCATGCTCCACTTGTGGTAGAGGAAATGGCAATAGGGAGAGAGAATAGTATCCACGACAACCCCGTGTGAGAGAATGAGGTCTGTAGGAAACTCATGTCTCTGTCAGTGATGCGTTGGTGTCAAGGGGGTGAGTGGCAGGAGTCCTGTAGTGAAGGGGTGAGTGTGAATTCGATTGCTTTAGCCATTTGTATTGCCCAGTGAGGCATATGAAAAATTTCTGAGAAGAACTTAATCTTTGTCTCCTTTCTGCATCTCATTCCGTAAATACTGCCTTGTTCTCCTTACTGTACACCATATTGACTTCTAAAGGGCACAGAGAATGTTGGCTGATTCTCCTTCTAGGTTTACACACTTGTGAATACCAGTGTCTGTATCGCAAAGTACATGATTCTGTCTTACTCTTGCCTTGTGCCGGAAATGGGAAGGAGAGATGAAGCGAGTGTACTGGGATTTCATGGCACTTTCCTGGTTCCAATGTGCCTTTTAAATATAGGAAGTAATTTATTTTGGGGGGCGATTGGAAGGAGATCTCCCTGAAACTGGAAAAGAGGAAAGGGAATAGGGGGAGAGAGAGTGCGCAAATGATCTGCTTATCAAATTGAGCATTGCTGTGTTCAAACTGTAATCAACTTTTATCTCTTATTTCTCTGCTTTTGAGTTCTGAGGTAGTGGCGTCTTCCTTTTTTGTGGGTAGAAACTTTTTTTTTAATTTTGTTCACATTACAACCTGAAACAGACCAACTTTATTTATGAAACATTATCCTTTTGGGTAGGTCAATCTCCTTTAGTTGGCTTTGGTTAATAAACCCCTTGTGGTGGGTAGAGTGCCTCCTAGTGGCTGAATCAGTAGCATGTGCTTGCCCTTTTCCACAGTCGATGCTAGTTGGTAAGGGACACCATATATTACATTGCAGTTTATCACCTCAGTAACCTGAGCTTTTCCAGGGTTCAGTCCAAAAGCCTTGGTAACTCACAGCACTATAGTATTTATACTTATAGAGGCAATTTCTCAGACACACAGAACTGCGATTAAAATACTCATTGCTTCCTGATACCGAGGGAAGTCAAGGGTAACATTTTCAAAGGCACCTAAGTGACTTTTTAGTAGAATTTGGCTCCTAAGTCACTTAGGGTAACATTTTCAAAGGCATCTAACTCAAGTTTTCAGTGTAGAGTGTTGTCAGAGGCCTCTCTTCTAGCTGGGTGTCCTGGAAAGGTAGAAAATGAACACACATCTGGGATGACACTTCTTGTCTACTTGAAGAATAGAGTTGGTCACACTCTAATTCACAGCTCTTGTTGTGCAATCTAGAGTTGCTTAGTGCTAGCCATCCTGACTTGTGGCTTCTTCCTGAGATGAGAGAGCAGGAGAAAAGGGGAAGGATGGTTACGTAAAAGCTTAGCTTAAAACTCAGCGATACCCCTGACTGAAGTCTTCAAATTAGGAAGCTCTCGAGTGGGTGATAGAACAGGCCATAAAGAATCATTAAGAAGTGGAGTAATAGTGTAGTAGAATTTTCACATACAAAACATAATCTGAGCAATTCAAACACATGGTTCAACAGTGTCAGAATTTGTGGGAAATATCAGGTGGAATCATTTTGATCTAGCCTTAACAAAAAGGTTAGGTAAAAGCAATCATAGCCCTGTAGAAAAATGTGTCCGATAACAGCAAATGCCAGCTGTGTGTATAAGGCACCTAGCTGACTGTTTACCTATAATTAGAGATTCTAAGGTAATTAATAGCCTTTTTGTATTCCATCTGGCACTTTCTGAATCATCACTGTGCAACTTTAGCTAATAATCTTCTTTTGTTAGATATAACTGTTTTTACATTCTTATGCCGACAGTGCCAGCAGTCAGACAATTGGTAGCTTTATGGACTGATTGCCTGCTTTGTGAGTTCGAGCTCCCAATGACTGTTTTAGGGAATTAATCATTGTGATGCTGTTATCCATACTTTTTCTGAGCGCACTTTCCTGGTTACAGTTGTTGTTACTCAGGGTCAAGTGTGTGTGTGTGAGTGTACTTCCAGAGTGTTGTCTGCATGTACAGGACTGCTTTAGATCACAGCTTATGCAATTAAATATACAGTTTAATAGAGACAGTAACAATATAGCATGGTTATGGCTGTAAGAACAATGGGCCAAAGTTTTAAAAAATGACTGGTGATTTGGGGTTCTTCAGTTTTGGGGTGTGAAACTGGAGACACCTTAAGAGGGCCTGATTTCCCCCCCCCCCCTAAAATGATGAACATTCAGTAAAAATCAGACCCCTCTATGCTGTCACAAATTGGACACTTAAAAAGGGAAGCATCTAGAATCGCTAGCCATTTCAGGTAATCTTGACGCCTGAATTGTTTTTAGGTTGCATTGCCGTAGCCGAGTGGCTTTCTATTTTGTTTTTGTTTTTAATTTGGCATTTTGTTTATTTATGTGTGTGTACTGTATAGGTAACTTTATATCATAAATATACTTGGATCTATATATTCTGTCTAGGTATAGATTTAGGTAATTGGACTAATGGTGCTTCATAAATAATACATCCTAATCACTATGAAAGGAATGGTCTTTTAGTCTCTATTCAGAGAAATTTCTAATTAACACGTTACTGTTAAAGTGGTAGCAGGGATGTTGGAACAATTTTTATAGTGGGGGCGCTGAGAGCCATTGAACCAAGCTGTAAACCCTGTATATGATGGGAACCACTTCAAGGCAGGGGGTGCTGCAGCACCCCCAGCACCCCTAGTTCCAGCACCTATGAGTGGTAGTGCTGCTCTCCACGGAGCTGCCGAGCCCATCGTGTTATTGGACAGGCCCCTGGAGTTTGGTGGAAACGCTGCCCACAGCACGCGGGGCTGGCAGCAAGGACAGTTGAGACACCCAGATGTGTGGAGTCCTAGCAGGTGTACCAGGAGGAAGGAGCAACTTGTGCAGGAGAAAGCCGTGGTGCTCTGAAAGCTGACATGAGAGGAGAGCTCAAACCAGCATGAGAGGGAAGGAAAGAAAGCTTGGGTACCAATAAATTACCTGAGATGTCTCATAAGCAACAATCATTAACAAATATTGGTCTTAATTTGAATCCCAGAGAAATATCCCTATTTAAGCAGGTTCTCCAATTTGGTGGAGAATACGGTGTGTATGCATTTGTTATGTACCTATGTGTACATTCTCCCCCTCTCTTTCTGGTGACACCAGCAAAATCTTTACTTTTCAGATTGTTTTGATTGGATTGGAATAGCGTTGCCCTTGGGTGGAGGCAAAAGCTTAAATGGGGCAGAAGGACTTGAAATGTGGACATCGAAGGTTGCTCATTTAGTTGAGAATAGCACGTGTCAAAGGTCCAACTACTTGTTTTTAGGAGGATTTGAAACATTTCTGATTCAAACTGTTTTTCTGGGAGTAGGCTGTGGATTGGAACGTTCAGCTATTTAGGATTTAGCATCCAGAAAAGGGTTAAACTATTTGGGTTTTCCTGGCATCAGTCAATTTACGGAGGCTGAAGTTACACTGGTAATGCTCCAGTTAAGTCCGTACTTTTCCACATGGCTGAGTCTGGAAGGAGCTCATCCGGAGTTTCAGGAATGTAAACAATTGTAAAATTTGTGCCAAAGATGAAGGAGGGATTATTCTGATGTTTCTCTTACCTACTCTTTCCCCTTCCTTACAGCGTTGCTAATAATCACAAACAGAATCTAATGACTGTTGCTAACCTGGGTGTGGTATTTGGACCAACGCTGCTTCGACCTCAAGAAGAAACTGTTGCAGCAATTATGGACATCAAGTTTCAGAATATTGTGGTTGAGATTTTAATAGAAAACCATGAAAAGGTAATGTTTTCCCCTTACTTCTGAATTTAAATAAGTTTATAATAAAGAATTTGTCTCCATGACTACCCCAACACAAATTCTTCAATAAACCACCTTCTCTAGATGATCAGTACACAGCATTGCAAGAGAGAAGATCACTTCTTTTAGCCAAAGGAAAATTGCCATTATCCAAAACTAATCCGGCTCCTTGTATCCAGAAGGAGTGTGTTTGTACAGCACCTAGCACAATGGGACCCTGGTTCATGACGACGGCACCTATGAGCTACAGTAATACAAATAATAAATAATAACAACATTGGGATTCTGTTCCCTTTTTAGATGCTGAAGCATATTATTTCAAACTGAAATTTCCCATGAGGGAATCGTACTTCCAGTTAAATACTAGGGTGAAATCCTGGCCACATTGAAGTCAGTGGTAAAACTACCTTGGTTGTCAATGGATATGTCTACACAGCAAAGAAAAAACCCACAGCTGGCCTGTGCCAGCCAACTTGGGCGCCCAGGCTCAGACTGTGGGGCTGGTTCATTGCTGTGTAGACATCTGGGCTTGGGCTGGAGCCCAAGCTCTGGGCCTCTCCCACCCCGCAGGGTCCTAGAGTACGGTCTCCAGCCCGAGCCTGGAAGTCTACACAGCCAATGAAACAGCCCCACGATCCCAAGTCAGCTGGCACGGGCCAGATGTGGATTTTTTTTTTTGCTGTGTAGACATACCAAATGGGGCTATGATTTTTTGGGGGTAGAAATAAATAGAGTTGAAGAATTCCATAACAGCAGGTCGGAAACATAGGAAATGGAATAGTATCTCCAAATTGAGCTCTAGTTGGGCTGAAATCACACAATCAACAATTCTGGTAACTTATTTTTCTGGTTATCTTGGCTTGAGCCCATTTCATAGTCCCTTTTTAAAAGTCCCCTTGTGTTATCTTTTAATTTGGGCAAAGAATTTTGCTAGTTTTGAGAGGTCAAGTGATTAGGACATTAGTCTGGGAGTTGGGAGCCCCTGTGTTCAATTCCCTGCTCTGCTCAGACTTCCTGTGTGACCGTAGGCAAGTTACTTTGCCTCTCTGCGGCTCTCAGTTCCCTATCTGTAAAATGGGAATAATAGCTCTTCCCTACTTCACAGGGATGTTGTGTGGATAAATACATCAAAAGACTGTGAAATGGCTGTCACATAAAGGAGGTTTAAAACTGCCAACAGCAGTTCTAAAATGAGTAAATTTTCAAATGCATTTAACAAGTGGTTCTCTCTCTGGGTTTTTTTGTTTGTTTGGTTTTGGTTTGGGAAGTGCTGCTTAGTGTGCTGGACTAGTGGAATGAAGAAAAGAGACCAAACTTTCCTGTGCTCTCCCCCAAGCTTTGGTCTGTGGCATATGCCATTTTAGCATGCTTTGACCTTGGCCAGATTGCTTGTAATGTACTTTGAAAACAAAGCATAGAGCTCTTAGTAGGATTATAAGAACATAACATAAGAACGACCGTACCGGGTCAGACCAAAGGTCCATCTAGTCCAGTATCCTGTCTACCGACAGTGGCCAATGCCAGGTGCCCCAGAGGGAGTGAACCTAACAGGCAATGATCAAGTGATCTCTCTCCTGCCATCCATCTCCACCCTCTGACAAACAGAGGCTAGGGACACCATTCCTTACCCATCCTTGCTAATAGCCATTAATGGACTTAACCACCATGAATTTATCCAGTTCTCTTTTAAACGCTGTTATAGTCCTAGCCTTCATAACCTCCTCAGGTAAGGAGTTCCACAAGTTGACTGTGCGCTGCGTGAAGAAGAACTTCCTTTTATTTGTTTTAAACCTGCTGCCTATTAATTTCATTTGGTGACCCCTAGTTCTTGTATTATGGGAATAAGTAAATAACTTTTTTATCCACTTTCTCCACATCAGTCATGATTTTATATACCTCTATCATATCCCCCCTTAGTCTCCTCTTTTCCAAGCTGAAGAGTCCTAGCCTCTTTAATCTCTCCTCATATGGGACCCGTTCCAAACCCCTAATCATTTTAGTTGCCCTTTTCTGAACCTTTTCTAGTGCCAGTATATCTTTTTTGAGATGAGGAGACCACATCTGTACACAGTATTCGAGATGTGGGCGTACCATCGATTTATATAAGGGCAATAATATATTCTCAGTCTTATTCTCTATCCCCTTTTTAATGATTCCTAACATCCTGTTTGCTTTTTTGACCGCCTCTGCACACTGCGTGGACATCTTCAGAGAACTATCCACGATGACTCCAAGATCTTTTTCCTGATTCGTTGTAGCTAAATTAGCCCCCATCATATTGTATGTATAGTTGGGGTTATTTTTTCCAATGTGCATTACTTTACATTTATCCACATTAAATTTCATTTGCCATTTTGTTGCCCAATCACTTAGTTTTGTGAGATCTTTTTGAAGTTCTTCACAGTCTGCTTTGGTCTTAACTATCTTGAGCAGTTTAGTATCATCTGCAAACTTTGCCACCTCACTGTTTACCCCTTTCTCCAGATCATTTATGAATAAGTTGAATAGGATTGGTCCGAGGACTGACCCTTGGGGAACACCACTAGTTACCCCTCTCCATTCTGAGAATTTACCATTAATTCCTACCCTTTGTTCCCTGTCTTTTAACCAGTTCTCAATCCATGAAAGGACCTTCCCTTTTATCCCATGACAGCTTAATTTACGTAAGAGCCTTTGGTGAGGGACCTTGTCAAAGGCTTTCTGGAAATCTAAGTACACTATGTCCACTGGATCCCCCTTGTCCACATGTTTGTTGACCCCTTCAAAGAACTCTAATAGATTAGTAAGACACGATTTCCCTTTACAGAAACCATGTTGACTATTGCTCAACAGTTTATGTTTTTCTATGTGTCTGACAATTTTATTCTTAACTATTGTTTCGACTAATTTGCCCGGTACCGACGTTAGACTTACAGGTCTGTAATTGCCGGGATCACCTCTAGAGCCCTTTTTAAATATTGGCGTTACATTAGCTAACTTCCAGTCATTGGGTACAGAAGCCGATTTAAAGGACAGGTTACAAACCTTAGTTAATAGTTCCGCAACTTCACATTTGAAGTTACATTATATGGGTAATTAAAGGAAATCACTGGAAATGGGGTGTCTTCAGACTAAATGGCTAAACTAGTGGGCTAGTCAGAATATCACCGTTCCATTAACTATCAGTTGATTGTCCGAAAAAGAAAGTTCCTACATTCTAATAAGCCAAAATGCATGATATTGGTGTCCCATCATGTGAGATGCTCAGTACCTTCAACTCTCATTGAAGAAATTCCTAGCTCCCAATTCAGTGTTCTGCGCACAAAATCTGTGTCCTTCAGATAAGTGTCTGTACTGCTTAGTGAGAGGGCCACCACCAATAGCAGGCTCAGAACGTAGATTTACCATTGAGTATTCAACCTGTTTAGTTTAAATGAAACAGATTGCTCTATCAGCACGGATGTTTCTAGGCAGACGCTGCTACATGCTAATTTAGTATGACGAGACTCTGTTTAGAAAGACGTCACAGTTTATTCTTTCTCCAAAGCTCTAGCAGAAGTGCACGCACGCATCTGACACACCAGCCATTTACAACATATTACTAAGACAGAGGACCTTCACCTATCTCTCTAAACAGATGCAGGAAGCCAAGGGAGATTGTTAGTGATGTTCCATTAAGTGTGGAAACAATGTGGTGAGAAGGGAACGGGGAAAGCAGTGCAACTCTGATTATTCTCAGAGAAATTGCTGTCACGTGGCATGTAAACACCTTTACATTTATTCAGCTCAGGGGAGCTATTTTATTTTCCTTTACTTGGAACTGAATAGAAATAATTGCTTAATTATGAAATCGCCTGACCTGAGGAGCGAGCAGTGTGAATAGCAGGTAAATAACCCTACAGGCCTCTGTATCGCTCAGTAGCATCCGCCACTGGCACACAGAGCAAGGTTCAGCAGTACCTAGCAGAACAAGCCCAGCGAATCTTACTGTATTTCACACAGTCGCCTCTAATTTTTTTTAATATTACTAATAAGTCAAAAACAGTGTCATATTTAGAGCCATTCCCTGCCCCCTTGCAGGGAAGAGCTTTGACATCTGCGTCACAAGCAGCGGGGGTGATGTTATGAAGCCTTTTTTTCTGTCCTTTCTTGGTTACGATTTATTAAACCCTCCCATGAATCCCTTAATGAAATTGACTGATTCTGTCTGAATAAAGTCTCTCACTATGTGAGCTGAATGCTCCATCGGCTGGCACTCTTTAAGGAATCGACGACAGATTTCAAATGACTGATTGATTGCATCCTTCTAGATTAGAATTCTAATCTCTGGTTGCCTGTTAGGCTTCCTTTTGTCTCCTAGTATTCAGGGGTGGTGAAATTAGCAGATTCCCATCACCTATTTAAAAACAATTTGTGGCAACAACACGCCTGTCTGAGAAGCGAGTCAGTTATGTCCATCCAGCAGCAACTAATTCTGCTGATGCTTGCCGTCTGTCATGTGGCAAAAAGGATGGTGTTGCTCATAGATCAGCCTGGTCCAATTCACAGTGAGAGGACAGCATTTGCAAACTATCCTCCGTATTTGTGGAGCACCCATCACCATAGTATCTAACAGCTAATGGACTTTCCTGTCCATTCTTTTGCCTTTCCCCCAACAAAAAGAAAAATCCCTCATTATCTCAGTCAGAATTCTTGTATTTCCCCTCAGTGGTCCCGCAAAGGCACCCGTTCTCAGGCGTCCAGCTCCCCAGCCATTGCCTTTCTTGGGTGGAAACCTGCATCTCTCTCCCTTCTGACAATCTCAACCACTGAAGAGCTCAGCCTTGCTTTCTCTTGCTGCTGCTCTTTTACTCTTTTGGGGGGAAGGAGGACTGAGAAGGCATTTTCTTACTGTTGCTGTGTCACCTCCTCCGCTCCCAGTTTTAGGATATGATGGTAACTGGTAACCACATTGAAAGCTATATGAAGGGGTCAGTTCCTCAAGTGGGTGAGAAAGAGGAAAGGAAAGGCAATATCTAAGAATAGTTCTAACTGTCTCTTTGCACGAAACGTTGGCAGATCATGAAGCCGAGCCCAGTAGGCCGATAATTTATTTGCTCTGCTTTTTAAACCCAGGTTTAATAGGCTGGATAATTCCACCAGGCCCTAAATGTTCAGTAACAATTTGAAAGCCTCATGCAGCACATCTTTCAGCTGTCAAACTATTTCCATTTGTAGGCTTTAGAATCATAATGTGCAGCGTTGGGGGGAGGGGGAAGTTGTCTGGCAGGTTTGCATTTCATTAGTACTATTGATCTTTCCCAATGTAATTAGTGACAACTGATCTCTAAAGCTGTCAATGGAAATGCTTGTTTGGGAGGATTTCGAAGTGTTAAGCCTCGAACTGACACTCTTTGAAAAATGAATCGCATTTGTGCCACTAATGCAAGGAAGTTGCATACTACATGACTACGGGTCAGTGTCACCATTTAGCATGGATTCACTGTGAATTATCCTCTAGGGGAGGAAGATAGTAGTACTGGGGGAGAAACTTTTTAAAACTTAGTATCCTTGTCATGTTGTTTGCTTCTTTAAAGTTGTCACCTTACAGTATATTTCTTAATATTAATTGATGAGAGCTGATAAAAGCCTTCCCAAGGGAGATACGTAGGTGACTAGCACTATACAAGTACATTGCATGTTTACTGCAGTTGCTTTACATTGATTTACACTGGGGACTCACATGTGGAGTGATTTAAATCACCAAGTGAAAAGCCTCAATTTAAATCGGGGGGCCCAACCTACAGACTTGGGCCGTATATGGCCCACCAGAGCATTTCATAAGGCCTGCGGCCTGCTTCAACACAGTATACTAACAGTCAATCCATTAGCATTTTGTCGTCACGTTTACATCATTTTAGTTTACACAAGTGTGTAAATAGACAATACTGTACACAGAAACAACCTACCCCAATACATACAAAACAAGCTGAACTTACAATATAAATCAATACAGGTGACTTTAAACCTTATTAAAATATGTAGCATCTGTTTGGCCCACACAAGGTTGTGCTGAGGTTTATGCGGCCCTCCTGTGTAATAACTACTCAAGATAGTTAAGACCAAAGCAGATTGTGAAGAACTTCAAAAAGATCTCACAAAGCTAAGTGATTGGGCAACAAAATGGCAAATGAAATTTAATGTGGATAAATGTAAAGTAATGCACATTGGAAAAAATAACCCCAACTATACATACAACATGATGGGGGCTAATTTAGCTACAACGAGTCAGGAAAAAGATCTTGGTGTCATTGTGGATAGTTCTCTAAAGATGTCCACGCAGTGTGCAGAGGCGGTCAAAAAAGCAAACAGGATGTTAGGAATCATTAAAAAGGGGATAGAGAATAAGACTGAGAATATATTATTGCCCTTATATAAATCCATGGTACGCCCACATCTCGAATACTGTGTACAGATGTGGTCTCCTCACCTCAAAAAGGATATTCTAGCACTAGAAAAGGTTCAGAAAAGGGCAACTAAAATGATTAGGGGTTTAGAGAGGGTCCCATACGAGGAGAGATTAGAGAGGCTGGGACTCTTCGGCTTGGAAAAGAGAAGACTAAGGGGGGACATGATAGAGGTATATAAAATCATGAGTGATGTTGAGAAAGTGGATAAGGAAAAGTTATTTACTTATTCCCATAATACAAGAACTAGGGGTCACCAAATGAAATTAATAGGCAGCAGGTTTAAAACAAATAAAAGGAAGTTCTTCTTCACGCAGCGCACAGTCAACTTGTGGAACTCCTTACCTGAGGAGGTTGTGAAGGCTAGGACTATAACAATGTTTAAAAGGGGACTGGATAAATTCATGGTGGCTAAGTCCATAAATGGCTATTAGCCAGGATGGGTAAGAATGGTGTCCCTAGCCTCTGTTCGTCAGAGGATGGAGATGGATGGCAGGAGAGAGATCACTTGATCATCGCCTGTTAGGTTCACTCCCTCTGGGGCACCTGGTATTGGCCACTGTCGGTAGACAGATACTGGGCTAGATGGACCTTTGGTCTGACCCAGTACGGCTTTTCTTATGTTCTTATGTAAGGTCGGGCACCACTGATTTAAATCATCAATTTTAGTCCACTTTTCCATTTGTACTTCTATTTTCTAAAGAAAGGTGAATTTTCATTGGTTGATATAACTGTTAAAACATATTGATTTACAACTACAGTGGTTCTCAACCTGTGGCCCGCTGGCTGCTTGTAGCCCAGTCAGCACATAGCTAAAGCCCATGTGATATCCTCAGGGCCATACAGGTAGTATATATATTGTGTGGATATTGCCCACATAACACATAGAGAGCTGCAAATGCAGCCCACAATGGTAAATAGGTTCAGAACCACTGAACTAGAGTCTTTACAGAGACAAAGTGGGCAAGGTAATATCTTTTATTGGACCAACTTCTGTTGGTGAGAGAGACAGCGAGTCCAATAAAAGATATTACCTCACCCACCTTGTCTCTGCAATATCCTGGGAGTGACATGACTGCAACTACACTGCATAGATTTGGTACATATTTTTTTTGCTAATATTTACATTTATTTAAGACAGGATATATCTTAATATTTTCAGATTCTTATTAATTATACATTATATGTTAGGAAATGGTAAATGCTATATTGCTTATTTACTAGATGATTAACTTTTTGCTCATGATTTGTGTCAAACTGCGTTAGGATGGTAACTGGAATTTAATAAAATCCACAGAACAGCATATTATATTTATTTTTATTAAACCAGACAACCTTAAACGTTTTGGATACATAAACTTCTTTTATTAAAATAAGCTGCATATTTACAATTAAATGATGTATTAAAGTGAGGGTTTAACTGTAGGTAGTGAATTAAACTGATTCTTTCAGGTCAGCCTTGGAAAAAATTTCAAATATACCTAAGTAAAAAGTGACTAGAGCTTAAGTTCCTACTCACCTAAGTCTCTTGAAAATGAGACAGTCTCCTAAGTTACTTAGGCTCTCCTTCAAACTTTTAAAGCTAGTAGATCTCATCCTCCCTCCCCCTCTCATTTTTATTCATAGTCTGGAAGAGAAAGACAAGTTTTCCTGCTTTTTTCAGCTCCAAACTGATTTCTCAGCTTTGACTGAATTAGTCCAAATGAAGAAAATATTCTTTCTGTGCCTGCAGAAGAGGCTACTGCTGTCAAAAAGCTGGTTTAGCACTTCAGCAAACTCTGGTTTCAGGTGCTTAGCTAGTGATTTACACCAGTTGAGTAGTTTGACTTTCTTTAAAACATCATCAGCAAACATGCACTATTTGAATGGTTCACCTCCAGCCTTGCCATTTGTTATGGTTGGCATGATTGATGAGTGATTATTAGATTCCTGTGTCATAGCAGCAGCATATTCTTTGGCAGTTAGGCATCTACGTTACCGCTTTGGGTTGAGTATATAAACATGAAAATGAGGTGGAGCTTCTTTACTGCCTGCAGTTTAACTTCGTTGTTGGATATTTTTCTTCAATGTCTCTTGAAGATCTTCCCAAATTTCAGCAACATCAACAATACAGCAGCAATCTTTCTGCAGTTTGTCCAAGGCTATGGAAATAAGTTCCAGTATATTCAGCACATCTATATTTCTCTTTAATCCGATGTTGACTACTTTGGCTGTGATAATTCCATTTGATTTATCACAATTTTCTTCACCAATTGTTATCAGAATAGGCCATTTCTTAATAAATAGCTCAAAACAATCAGTCTCTGAATTCCATCTTGCATCTGAGGGGACAATTAGTTTGGATCCTCCTGTTCTCTTTGGTGAAGATGAAGCAAAGTGGTTGTTAACGGAAGTATTTTGCAATTTCAGCAACATTTTCCTTTATTTCTGGAGTTGTACTTAAATCTTTGTCTGAAAGATACATCAAATGAGCACTGCACACATATGTGATGTTTCAGGTTCTCTTCGTTATCTTCTTTTAGATATCTTCCGATCTTTGCTACATTTGCAGCACTGTGACAAAGCTACATACTTGAATTTTTGTTCACAATTTGTGATAGCTTTTACTGCTCCTTTTAAGTATCCTGCAATATGGGCATTTCCTGATGGATCAGTTGTTTCTGTCAGATAGACAACCCCATTTTCTGTTGTCACACAAACACACATTCCTGGATCATTGTGTACATTGGTCCACCCATCAAGACTGAGATTAACAAATTTCACACCAATGTTTGTTGCAGACTGTTCAGTTTCCTTCTCATACACTGTATCCAGCAACCTTCCAGCAGTGTAGCTCTGCTGCTTGGAGTGTAGCCTGGTTGTAATGATTGAACCACGTAATGAACTATTTGTTCTGAACAAGATGAAAAGGAGAATTTGTTGCATAAATGATGAACCGAGCAATCTTGTAATCTATGGAGTCTTGCTGGCATTTGTTGGTCCTGATTACGAACTCGTCCATGTTTTTACTGGATGATAAAGTCGTCTTCTTTTTTTTAATATAGGTAATTTACTGTCTGACGTATGTTTAGTTGCAGCACAGCTGGTGGTACCAGTAGATGACTGAAGTTGTAGACGTTGCAGATGATGGATGTTCATAACCCCTTATATCTAAGATAGACCCTGAATAAAATGGTGTATAAAAAAAAAAAGTCACATTCAGTCACTGAATATTATGCAGTGCACAGCTTTAAAAAAATGACAGACTCTTGCTGTGAGGGTACTCACCAGACCGTCATCCCTTGCAGTGGGAGCTCTCTCAATGGCCCTTGGCCCCGTCACTACTGAGCTGGATCAGAGATGTTTGATCTGTAACATTCCACCTGCTGCTGTAGCTTCACAGTTGTTCATACTAGATTAAAGCTAGCTTGGGTATGTCTACACATGCTGCTGCAATCAAACCTCCCGATTGCAGTGTAGCTAGACCCAAAGAGACACAGCGGCAGAGCTATGATTATAATTTGCAAATCCTGGCAGCTAGTCCCTTGCTCTAGCTGTGAAACTGCCTCTCTGTATGTTAATTGGAGCCTTTATGTGTGAGTAATAAAACACAGGTTTACTCCGTGGAGAATGGATTTTGAGTGAGTGCTACGTTTAAACACTTTTACGTAAGGATTAATCTCCGCTTTGGGGAATGGAGTCCCCTGTCTGAGTCCAGCAGCAGGGGTGTCTCCACATATTCTGTGAAAGAGATCTGTAGCAATTTCAAAAATGTCAAAGTCAAACATGGAGTAAATTATTTATTTACCTTCTAGTCCTTTGTTTCTTCATGGCCTGAAGAGGAGACCGGAAACAGACATCAGCACTTTCTTAAATTTAGCTATTTATTGATTCCTCTCTTGTCCATTGTAAGCAACTACTTCTACCTTCAGTGCTACATGATGCTCAAAGGGGACGTAGATAGTGGATTTCAATATCCGTGCTACTGTGCCAGGTGGTTTCCCCCTCTGTCATCCATTTTATCTCAATAGGCCCAATACACTTAGAATTTGAAAGAGCAGCCTTAGCAAAGCTCTCCTCCTTGTCTTCTCCAATCTTCAGAATAGAGGTCTTCAGAGGTAGCTGGCTGCGTCCTCTGGGAGTTTCCCAGGCTTCAGTAGAGAAACCACTGTTGCCTGTCGCCAGCTTGTTGGCCCTTCTCCGGTTCTATGCACGGCAGTAAAAAATGCCACCAGCCATTCCTGTTCCCGTCTCCCCAGATTCTTGAGAAACTCTGGAGGAATGCCATCAACCCCTGCAACTTTCTGGCTTTTGGTTTCCAACAGCGCAACATTGATCTCATCAACAGAATATGGGGAAGAGAGTGGGGATTCATCCGGGCATTGTTGAAGGTTTCTGCGGAGTCCCGCTGGATCTCCTGGCATGTAATCTTGGCTGTGGGCATCTTGCTGTTAGAAAGAAGATGAGAAGTAACAGCTTTTGCTGTCACTTTTGCTGAGCGTTGTGTTACTGGCTGGGATCCTCCAACTTGCCGCAAAAGAACCCATGCCTTACGGCTTGAATGGGTGAAATCAAGGCTTTCAGCGGTCTCTTTCCACCTTTCTAGGCACAGCGAATTCAAGGACTCAAGCAGCGCAGTGGCTTTATCTGGGTTGCCGCTCTTTTCATATTCCCTCAGGAGAGACTCGTATTCTTTTGTCCAGCAGGGGGTGAAAGCCTTGTGGTGACCACGCGGGATATACTACTTAGTGGTCGATGTTAGGATGTTTGTAAAACGACCGTAGGTATCGGGTTTGAGCCATGGGATCCAAGATTCTGTTTCTGAAGTGTAGGCAGGTTAATCAACCTTGCGGAAATTCCAATGTGGCTTTGGCACAGACTGCAGAAGAGGCACTTCCAGGCCATTCTGGAGGATGATTGGGCGATGTTGACTATGAGGGAAGTGGCTCAGGATGGTTCTTGTTGTGGCCAGTGGGACACCTGCACTACTATGGGTCACAAAACACAGGTCAGGGTTGTGATCCGTTGTCCACCTTGCAGACCGAAAAGATCCAGATTGCTTCAGATCATAGAGCAGGTGGAGGTTTCAAGGGAGGCCCATTCTGTGATCTGCTCCCCGGCTGTGTCATTTGAGCGGTATCCCCAGTCTTCGTGATGGCTCTTAAAGTCACCTACGTAGATTGTCGGATGAGGAAGCGAAGATAAGATGGGATCAGGCCACATGATGTTAGGTGGCTTGTATTGTTTACTATAACGATGTCCCTAATTCTAACCATGTTGATCTCTCTTCCACTGGTCAATGATTCTTCCAAAACTTCCACATCCTCTAATCCATTTCTCATGTATGCTGCTAGCCCATGTTTTGGATAGTTGACAGCAACGATTTTAGTATAGCCATAGATTTTATGTCTGGCAGCTTTATCTTCTTCTTTCACGTGTGTTTCTTGGAGGGCCATAATATCAATGTGATGGTCTTTGAGGGTCCTCGAGAGGTAATCCGCTTTTTCCCTGGACATCCCTTCTATTGGGGATATTCGGAGGACTGGCCCAACTGTTCTTTTTGGGTCCTGGAAAGGGCAGTTTGAAGAAGTATAATCATTGCTACGTTCACCGGGAGGTTGGTAAAATGATGTCCAGTGGCCAATTGATTACATTGATATGTTGGTGGATTTGCACAAAACACTGAGCACAAAAAACACCAGCACTTAACAGAAGCACCACATGAAGGTTGTCGTCTTGCTCCCGCTGTGCGGAGTAAATTAAGCACACAGAACCACATGATCGAGCTGTGATCATTAACAGCAGCTCAACATGCTATTATCCTGCTGTTACCCAGGGCTGCAAATTGTCTATAAAATGACTGTCTTGATCCGCTAAAATGTGGGCTTTTGCAGGGCCAGCAACACTTTTAATTTTTGGAGTTTGTAGCAGGGTGGACACCCGCTCCTGCCTGGGAGGGCTGGAAAGCAGCCCTGGAGAGGGCTGCAGCTCTAAAAGCTGGGCTGATTGGGGAAGCGGCTGCAGCTGGGCCACACCCCAACCAGGCCACAGCTGGCCTGTATAAAAAGGCTGGGAGCCAGGAGTTCAGCAGACTCCCTCTCTCTGCATTCAGAGAGAGAAGGGCCTGGCTGCAGGGAGCTAGAGACGGGGTACCTGAGTGGAGCAGGGCTGGGGAAAGGCAGAGGAGATGGGGAGCTCCAGCCTGGAAAGCCCCAGGCTGCGGCCTAGCATAAGGCCAACAGGTACTGGGGGTTGCAGAGGGCAGCCCAGGGGGCAGCACCCCAGCTAAAAGGGCACCGGAGTCCAGGGAGGGACACGGGGGCCAAGCGGTAGTGGATCACCAGCCTGCAGAGGGCGCTCCGGAGCTGGGACGAGCTAATTCCCATGGATGACCAGCAGGAGGCGCCGCAGGGGTGAGTCTAGACTGCTACAGAGTTGGTACACCAAGGAAAATATGAAGGGTGGGGGGAGAACGGTGTTATAAAAAGTTTTGGTTTAATAAAAGACGCTTATAAAATAGCGGAAAGACCATTGGGAAGGGTATTTTCTGAACCTTGTACGAGAGAAGTGATCTCAGTGAATGGAGTGTAGGCTACAAAACCAGATACAAGTCACTCTGTAAATAAGTAGTTAGCAATCTGCAAAGGGTAGATTAGATGGAAAGGAAACAATGATAAAGTTGATATAGCATCTGAAAACATGTAGCCTCTTTTGTGCAAAGTGATCTCCAGTTCTGCAAAATTGCATCACTGAATTTATGAGCACAAGACTCAGTGATTATCTGATATCACCCATTGTGCGAACATTAGGATCAATTAAAATTTTTAACTGCAAGGCAAAATTATGGAAGATTATCATGGATGAGATGCTACACTTATAGGTTTAATTAAATTGGTTTATAATGGGTTGCAGCAAAATTAAAACCACACGGTCTCGGTTGAGCCTTATTTAATTAGAAGTTACATACATATTTGCTTTAAAGCATGTGACTGGTTTTTCTGTTTTGTTTTGTTTGTTTTTTGTTGGAAGTTAATTTTCAACTCTCTGTGAGAAACAATAACACACAATCCAATTAGTAAATAATGTTTTTTTTCTTTATTTGTTTGGGTGTTTTTTAGTGCAACTCCCATGCAGAGTGTTGTATCGATGGGAGATCTAAATACAAGAGCAAAAGAGAGGAAGTTAAACATTTATTCTGATTAAGGAATTACTGTATGGGCAAGGCTAGTCATTAGTCCTACCATTTCAGTAGATAAAAATCCCTAATGGAGCAGAGTTGGGGACTAGCATCTTGTAACACATCTCTTGTCTCCTGGGTCAGGTGACCTAGAATACAAGAAAGTGGGCGCTTTGGTGGATCCTACTTGAAGTGTCAGTCTTCCTTTTTGGTATGACAAGTTGTAATCATTTTTTCTTGTTGAATTGAATGGGAGGCTTTAAGAAATCTAGACTGAAAAGCAAATGTGTCTGAATCTTAGGTGGTCCAACCCCAGTACTTGGGGGTCCACCCCCTGTACCGGATGAGTTATTCACAAGGAGAAAGGGATGTGTGTCAGATACCCAGGGCAGCCATTGGTTGTTGGTCACTCTTAGGGAGCAAGAAATGGACCAAGCTACTGTGAGAGCAATTGTAGCTTGGCACTCCTTCAGCTGATACATAAAGCAAAACTGTGTGAATGAATGTGTGAGTTAGATATGTAGATCTTGAAAAGGAGCATTCAAGTAGGAATACACGTTCTGTCTTGCAGCGTGCCCAGCAACTTACACTCACAGGCAGCTTTTCATTTATCAGGGTCTTCATCACTGGCCCTGAATATGAAAAGAATTTTTGCAAAGTGAGTAATCACCACTTCCTGTTCCTTTACACAGTATGTAGCCTAGTACAGTGGTTTTCAAACTTTTTTTCTGGGGACCCAGTTGAAGAAAATTGTTGATGCCTGCGACCCAACGGAGCTGGGGATGAGGGGTTTGGGGTGTGGGAGGGGCTCAGGGCTGGGGCAGAGGGTTGGGGTGCGGGGGTGTGGGCTGCGGTATGGGGCTGGGAATGAGGGGTTCAGGGTATGGGAGGGGCTCTGGGCTGGGGCAGGGGTTGGAGTGCGGGAAGGGATCAGGGCTCTGGGCTGGGGATGAGGGGTTTGGGGTGCAGGAGGGGCTTTGGGTTTGGGGGGGCTCAGGGCTAGGGCAGGGGGTTGGGGTGTGAGAGGGGGTCACGGCTCTGGGATGGGGTGCAGGCTCTGGGGTGGGGCCAGGGATGAGGGGTTTGGGGTGCAGGAAGGGGTTCCAGGTTTGGGGGGGCTCAGGGCAGGGGATTGGGGCACAGCCTTACCTCTGGCAGCTCCCAGTCAGCGGCACAGGCGGCGTGCACCATGGACCAGGCTGCGCCCTGGAAGCAGCCAGCAGCAGGTCTGGCTCCTAGGCAGAGGCGCGCGACTCTCGCCCAGAGGCACCCCCCCCCCCCAGTTCCCATTGGCCGACAACCGGCCAATGGGAGTGCAGAGCTGGTGCTTGTGGCGGGGAAAGCGCGCGGAGCCCCATGGCCCCCCTGCCTAGAAGTTGGACCCGCTGCTGGCCGCTTCCGGGGCACACCGCAGTGTCGGAAAAGGTAGACACTAGCCTGCCTTAGCTGGGCAGCGCCGCCAGTGGGACTTTTAACGTCCCAGTTGGCGGTGCTGACCAGAGCGACCCAGTGCCTGACATGCCGCGACCCACGGTTTGAAAAACACTGGCCTAGTACAGTGGTTCTCAAACTTTAGCAATCCCAGAACCACCATTTTGATTTAAAAATTTTCACGGACCCCCGCACTCAGCCCCAGGTCCCGCTCCCACTCCACCCCTTCCCCCAAGGCCACACCTCTTCCCGCCCCTGCTCCGCCCCTGCCCTTCTTCTTCCCCACCCCCTCTCCTGAGTGTACTCCATCCCCACTCCTCCCCCTCCCTCCCAGTGCCTCCTGCACCCCACTAAACAGCTGTTCCCCGGAGTGCAGGAGGCACTGGGAGGGAGGAGGAGGAGTTTAGGGAGGGAGGAGGAGGAGTTGATCAGTGGGGCCTGTGGACCCCCTGAAGTATCCTCGCGGACCGGCCTAGTATATAGAAGCTCTGCTTGAGCAGTATTTACAGATAGGAAATCTGGTTGATGTGCTGTCAATTGTGTGATGTAGAGAACTTGATTATCCACACAGGTAAGCTGCTGTTGGTTGGTTTCCCCTGGAAAAAGTTGCAGTAGAAAATGGAGATCAGCTTTTTTAAAGAGCCAAGTATGTGCCATCCTCAGAGTGAAGTGTATAACACTTCAGCAGGTCGAGTTAAATTATCAGGCCACCTGAATTTTAATGGACATAAAGGGCAACAATCACCCTGGCAATCGTGTAGCCAAAGTATTAGTATTGGTCAAGACAGATCTTCAGCAAGGCCTACTTATTATCAGCTTCCCAGTTAATTAGAATAATTTAAATACCACTTCTTAAAGGACCCTAAGCGCTAACATTTACTACTGACCCTGCTTTTTGATACCTTCAGGAGAGATGTGACATTAAAATAGCCGATTAAGGCTTCTGTGTTTTTGCATTTATTTTTAAAAATTAGTGTGGAGGTTTTTTTGTCACAAAACAATAAAGCAATGAATTTCTGGCAGCTATTTATACTAGTTGGCAGCCAGAAGTTTTTAGCTTTTATACAGGGGATTGGATACATCTGAAAGCACTATTATAGTTGTGTCCTGGCTGAGTGTCTTGCATTCATGGAGGAGTGGGGAGTGAGGTGTTTTTGAAATAACATTTTCTACAGTCCTAGTGTTGAGCAGCCTTACTTCCCAGTGCAGCTACTGCCTTTGAAGAATTGGGGCCCAAAGGGCTGGAGCAGAAAATGGCACCGAAGTGTGTGTTTAATGCAATCTTGCTAGGGGAGCCCTTGAAAGAGTAGCCTGAGGGATCCCCAGTGCTGTTTGAACCCTGGGTTAAAGAAAAGAAACAAATAGCTCCCAAAATGCTGCTGTTTTGTTCATCCCGTTTAAAAATTCCATTCCCTTTAGGAAAAAATTGATAACTTAGTTTTCAGACAGCTGTGCATGGGAGTAACAAAGAAATTCACAAGCTGGTTGGCTTCACTAGACCCTGTGAACTGCCAGCCTATGAGGAGCAGCTGCACAGCATACAGATTTAAATATATAGATATCTATTTATTTTTACTTTCTGTATGTCAACTTTCACAGCCAGCTGCTAAGCATAAGCCAGCCTTCTAAGCGGGAAGGGTATGAGGCTATGAGAATTACTCATGTTTTACTAATTAGCAAAAAAAGCTTTGGTGAGGAGTAGAGGAAAGGGGAGTGCAATGGGGGTGGGGGTGGAATTTAACATGACACTGTCTGTGCCCTGAAAAGGTGACCTGTCAAACAGTTGACTTTCAAAGGCTGTTTCTTTCATTATTGTGACTCTGTGCTAATAACTGAGTTCCCCTCCATCCCCTGTTTCATAGCAACACTTGACCTTTCTTTTAAAAAACAAAACAAAAGAAAAACAAGCCCACCAAAACCCCATCCTTTTATTTATAGATATTTAACACTGTACCGGAGACGCTACCACCAAACTCGCAGCTGCTGCTACTATCTCATAAGAAGAATACTGATTCAAAGCCTCCTTCCTGCAGTGAGAGACCATTAACACTCTTCCACACGGCACAGGCCAATGAAAACCGTAAGTATGTCAATCCTACAGGCAGTGAGTTGTGTTACAATGCTGTACTGTTATCTACTCCGAAGGTTTCTTATCATGACGGATGGGGCTCAGTTCTCACACCACAGGATGCGATGCTCACTCATTAACTTCAACAAGAGTGATACTTATCCTATAGTATGGGGGGGGGGAGGCTTCTAAAACATCATATTAATAGACAGAGCTAAAAATTAGACTGCATAAAAATAGCAGTGTAGAAAGTTGATATCCCTTCCCCATCTCATTTAGTTTTACACTCTCTCATTCTCATGTCTTCCATAACCCTCCATACTATCCTCTATTGGCTGCTTGGTATATATTAGTTAACTCGGAGCAGAACATCTGCAGCAAGGACAACCACCCAGTTCAGCCTTCAGAGAGATGCTTTTGGACATCAATAGATGTTTTTCCTTTTAAAGAAACAGAAATTTCAGCCATCGGGTTTTACATCCCTCCTAGGAATATGTCCCACTTCAGTTTAAAAATTACTACTATTTAGTATTTAACTCTTTCGTCTAAGGATCTGAAAGTCCCTGTCCACATGCCAAATGTCCTCCATGTAATTTAGCCTAAGGTCTGCCCCACTGGCACAAATGATCCAATAGGGACAGTTCTGTGATTCCTGGGCAGCAGAACCCAAGATGTTCCAGGTACACCAATCTCCTTGCCTGACATGCCCCCATGTACCCAAGGTGGAAGAGAAAGAGTAGCATAATTATGTTGGCTTTACACTACATGAGTTTCCCCCTGTGCCAAGGGAATCCTCAAATGCCATATTTGGGTAGCTTTCTGGCTGCTTTGCCTTAGTAGTGGCCAAGGATCTGGCCCATAATCCTTAAAGGAATAGAGCTGCTAGAAGAAGGTTTGTTTTATTTGGAATGAAGCTGTGTGTTGCCGGTTTCTAATGCGTTAGCAGCCATGTTGCATTGCATTAGCATCCCTAGTTCTAAAGACCCAATGAACAAAGTGAAGATGGGTTGAGACCCCCTCTCCCCCCATTTTTTTTAAGTGTCTGTTAAAAATGTTAGGCTGATAGTCCTCTGTTCACAGAACAGGTTCAGCTCACCCAAAATGTCAGAGTTTTGACTTGGAAGAATCACCTCTGTATGGTGGTTCTGCCTCCATGGCTTATTCAGACCTTGGCAACTCAACTCTCACTTCTATCAGCACAGCTAATGCTGGTAACATCTGTGGATTTTTTTTAATGTGGTCAACCATCTGTTGGAAAATGGGCTGAGAGCACTGAACAGCCTGCCATTTTCTAGGGACCACACTTCAAAACAGATGTTGGAAAAAGTGGAGATGGTTCAGAGAAGAGCATCTAGAATGATTTGAATACTGTATTACACTGAGATACTTAAGGAACTCAGTCTATTTAGCTCATCAAAAAGAAGAGGAGATAAGGTGATCATGGTCTATAAGTAATGAGCGCTCTTTAATCTAGAGATAAAGGCATAAGAAGAGGTAATGGTTGGAAATTGAAGAGCTAAGCAACTTAAAAATGGAAATGAGATGCAAATTTTTGACATTGAGGTCAGTTTAACCACTGGAAAAACTTAAAGGATGTAGTGAATTTTCTGTCACATGAAACATTTAAAATCAAAATCAGATGTCTGTCTAAAATATATGCTCTAATTCAGCCACAAACTCTTACGCTTAATTCAGAAGTTACAGGGTGAAGCTCTTTGGCCTGTGTTATGCAGATTAGATTAGTATAATGGTATCCTCTGGCTTTAAAATCTATGAATCTGTGAACCTTTGCTTGCTATTGACCTTGGCTGCATTTGAACCAGAAGTAGAGTACGTGGATTTAAAATAAGAGAAACCTGTTTTAGTAACACATTTCATTCCTTACCATTTCCCCCCACTTTATAGATAATGTTCGAGCATCTTGTTCTTTTATTTTGATATAATAAGGCACTTATCTCATCATTTTAATGCTGTTTGTGGATAACCTGTATCATAGTATCCTGAGCCCAGTTCTCATCCAACAGTCATTGCACTGACTTCTACAAAAGCAGAAAATTACTGGAAGCATGACCAGAAGAAGCTGGAGATTTAGGAAAGACTCAACTGAATCTTTGTTTGCAATGCTTTTTTATCATAGATTTCAAAGGATTCTAGCTAAAGCAGTGTGAAATCAGACTTGGTGATGCATTATTTGCTCTTGGACAGAAAAGGCGTGAAATGAGACTGGCTGAAGAGTTTAATCTGAAGTGGGGTTTTTTTTTAAAATGAGGGAGAGGATTGCAGAAAACAGAAGATTCAAACCTCCCTTACGTGTGGGCTGCATTTCAGGGTTTTTTCATTGCCAGAGGGTATTTTATGTGGAACTTGAAAAGAGAACTTGTGTATGTGATTTATTAATGGAAGTTTTATTATCTGGGGGAGCTGGAACAAAATCTTAGCTGTCAGTTATGGGCTGTTCAAAAAGTGCTGCAGACAGAAGGAAAGCCTGCTCAACACAAGTGCATGTTGTCATAACCTCTGGGCATGGCATGACTAAGCTACTGTACAGTTTATTATCCAGCAATCCAGAACTAGAACTTTTTCAGGTATGACTCTCCAAGTGCCCTCTGAATCAGACAGGCACTTTATAAAGTGACTTTTCTGCCTTCTGTATAACAGAAAGGAATTTGTTCTACGCTATTTATTGTTTCATTTTTTGAGATATCTGGCCAACTAAACTGTCACAATGAAGAAACCTTAACTTACACCGTTTAAGTGTTCAAAATAGAGTTTTGGCCTTTTAAAACGGGGGAAAGAATTTAAAAACACCAAAAACAACTTCTCTCCCAACTTCCTCAGATGAAACATCCTCAGCTCCCCTGGCTGGGAATGATTTCAATTTAATACATACTGGTAGTCCCCTTTGAAATTATCCAGGCAGTTGACACAGTTTTGATAGGTTCAAGAGCCTTATTTTCACAGCTTAGCCTCGCGCAGAAAGTGCGTGAAAATAACAAGCTGCTTGATGGAGAGGATGATCTGTTAGCTCAGAAATCTAGACTCCTCACTGCCTGCCATTGTATCAGTTCAGTTAGGTCCAGGTACAGAAGATAATGAAATACAGGCCTTTCTAGATCTATGCTGGGGGGAGATTACATTTAAAAAAAATAAAAATACCCTAGATAAAATAATGCTACAATCTGGCGTGACTAATTTTCCTCTTAATTTATCCCCCATTCAATGCTCTCATAATGCCACTGGAATGGAGCAGTCACACCAATTTCTCACCTCTGTCCTCTCTTCTGTGGGTGACCCCTTTCATTACAAAGAGTTCCCTCCCTCCCGCCCCCAGCCAGGCTGACTGAATTTCAGAAACCTCTTGCAATCACATCATTACGTTACCTCTCGTAGGGTATGTCTATGCTTTTGAGCTGGGGGTGTGATTCCCTGCTCGAGAAGACATATTCGTGTGAGCTGTCATCAAGCTAAAATGCTAAAAATAGTGCAGTCACGGCAGCACAAGTGGCAGGGGGCTAGCCCTCCTGAGAGCGTGTCCCTCGGAGATGTTAGGGAATTACTCAGGGCAGTTAGCCACTCTTGCTGCTGCAGCTATGTTCTGTTTTTTAGTGCGTTCACTCGATGAGAGCTAGCACAAGTGTGTCTACTCGAGCTGGAATCACACTCTCAGTAGTTCAACATTTAAACATACCCTTAATGGGAACTAATGGCGCTGAAAACAAAGCCACGGTATAAGCTCCCACCGTACTCATCGCTGTGCACTCTCTTGTCTCATCCATCCTCATTTCCTTCCTGCTATGCTGAGATCTCTCTGATCTATACCAAAGTGATGCTTTAAGTTGCCTATAACTACTGACCAGTCTACTCCTCCATCCCCAGACACTTCTTTCGTACAATACACATAAGGACACTTACCTATTTCATTAATGACAATAGAATTAGTCTCAATTTAGTGTAGGTGAGAACAGAAAATGGCTTCTAGTTTCCAGAAGTGCAAAGAACAGGGGGGATGACAGGTGGATAGAACTACTGGAGGTTTCTCATAATGATAGCCAGTGGCTTCTGCAAAAAAGGTTGGGTGTCAGGATCCCTGTGGCATTTGTCCTTTCCTAGTTGTATTAAATTGGTTAGTTACAGCAGCCCGGGGACACAGTGTGGTTTAGTGGAAAGGGCATTGGATTGGGAGTCAGGAAACCTGGGTTCTGTTCCCAGTTCTGTCACAACCGGTTCTGTGACCTTGGGCAAGTCACATCACTTTGCTTTAATTGGTCTGTGATATCCAGGAGGTCAGGTGAGATGATCTGATGGTCTCTTCTGGCCTTGACATCTATGAACCTCTCTGTGCCTTTGTTAACCCTTTTCAGCCTTTCTCTGTCCTGTTTATTTAGACTGTGGACACTTCAATGTAGGGGCTGTTTTTCCTGTGTGTTTGCACTGTGATTAGCATAGGAGTCCAAATCTCAGCTGAGGCCTCTAGGCACTACATTAATATAGCCCAATAATAACTAATAATACAGCAAAATTGTAAAAAGTGGTTGTATTCCAGAAGTTGCTTTTCTGAAAGGCATAACATGTGAGCATGGATAGGGCTAGTTTTCTAATAACTGTACCAGTTTTATGATGCTGTATTTACAAGAATGAAACCAGACCCTGTTTTAAACCTTCACAATAATCTTTAAAAAGAAAACACGAAGAGATGCTGTTTGTCCTCCAGGCAAGGATTCCACAGCCCTCTATAATGTTTGCTGTCAGCGTGTATAGTGCACCTCTCAGAAGCATGAACATTAAAAATTTAAACACATACAGAAATAAATCCAAATTGACCATGTCACCAGTAAACTGAAAAACTTTCCACCCCACAAAAGATTAAGATTCTGCCCATTCAAGGAATGCTTGAGGAAAGAACATGTGCCGTGCAGTGTGCTCTGCAAGTCAACAGACGGTCAGACCAAGGGGGTGGGGAGGAGGTAAGGAGAGAATTCAGGAATTGAAGATCCTCTGGTGAGCACTCCCTGCCCAGACATACAAAGTTTAGGAATTGTTACCTGGAACATTCCAGGTGATCATAACGCCAGGGTGGAAAGAGAGACAGTCTCTATGGTAGGCAGGACCCAACCCATGGAGGGCTTTTATTGATCAAAATCAAAGCTTGACATGAAGCCAATGCAATCTATGAAGTGCATGGGTAATATGCTTCACTATTCATTAAGCAGGCAGGTATTTTGCTCTAGCTGAAGCTTCCTGGTAGTTTTCAAGGGTAGTCCCATGCAGAGTAAAATGTATTCCAGTGTGAAGCTAATCCAGGCATGGCTAACTGTAGTGACAGGCACATCTGAAAGGAAATGTCAGTCACCTTGCCTAGTGAAGATGGAGAAAAACATTCTTGTGCATTACTGCTTTTTAGACATAGAGTAGTAGCTGATGATTTAATATCCTCTGTTTGCCAGAAGCTGGGAATGGGTGAGAGGGGATGGATCACTTGCTGATTACCTGTTCTGTTCATTCCCTGTGAGGCACCTGGCATTAGCCACTGTCAGAAGACAGGATACTGGGCTAAATGGACCTTTGGTCTGACCCAGTATGGCTGTTCTTATGTTCTTAATATCAGCCTGAGCTTGTGAACCCAATTTACAGTTCACGGGCTTACCCGTTCACCTGAAAGGACATCTGTCACCAACTCCATCTCCAGTTGCTTCTTCACCATCACCATATTCCTATCCAGATACAGTTTTAGCTCACTATCATCCCAAACCCAAACTTGTCCAGACACTGGGAATATACAGTGACTGCACTCAGTGGATCTGACAAAGAATATTGGAACATTGTAGAGACATTTTAGGAACAGCCACAAAAAGCCCTTAAGGATTGGTGCACTCCGCCCTGGTGCTACTTCTCCCTCTAATTTATCACACCGCCCCCATCTTCTCTACAATGCCTGCATAATATTTCATTCATCTTTAAATTCCTATAAAGTATCCATCTATGCTAGAAAAATAGTATTTGTATTCTAGTAACAGCAAGCAATGGTGCAGCTGCTGCTAGTGTAGACGGGGTGGATTTTATCACTCTGAAATCTGCCTATCGTGAGCACCCCCTACAAGTTAGTAGTGATGTTGTCGTTACGCCCACCAGTGCAGCTGCACCATTGCTGGCCTGCTATCTGTTAAGTCTCAGATCCTTAGGAGTCTTGCATTAATGTCATAAGGGCCACATTCTGCTCTGTTATGCCAGTGTAAATCCAGAGTAGCTCCACTGAAGCCAGCAGGGTAAAATTCCTACTGAAAAACAAAGGCAATATGAATCAACAATTGGAGACCAAAGGAAATGCAGAAGTGAAAACATGGCAATGATTATACTTGAGATATTCTGGTGAAAGGTGCTGCATGTGCACGCAGTGCTTTGCCAAAGTATTATCCCCATTTTGTGGATGGGTAAACGTGGACATGGAGAGGTTAAATAACTTGCCGAAGGTCCACATCACAAAATCAGAGCTCAGCATCGTTTGCAGTCTTGGTTACAGGTCAGAATTGAAGTGCATTTGCAGAATTATAGAATTATAGAACATTAGGGTTGGAAGAGACCTCAGGAGGTCATCTAATCCAACCCCCTGCTCAAAGCAGGACCAACCCTAACTAAATCATCCCAGCCAGGGCTTAGTCAAGCCGGGCCTTAAAAACCCCTAAGGATGGAGATTCCACCAGCTCCCTAGGTAACCCATTCCAGTGCTTCACCACCCTCCTAGCGAAATAGTTTTTCCTAATATCCAACCTAGACCTCCCCCCCCCCGCAACTTCAGACCATTGCTCCTTGTTCTGTCATCTGCTACCACTGAGAACAGCCAAGCTCCATCCTCTTTAGAACCCCCCTTGAGGTAGTTGAAGGCTGCTATCAAATCCCCCCTCACTCTTCTCTTCTGCAGACTAACCAAGCCCAGTTCCCTCAGCCTCTTCTCATAAGTCACGTGCCCCAGCCCCCTAATCATTTTCGTTGCCCTCCACTGGACTCTCTCCAATTTGTCCACATCCCTTCTGTACTGAGCTGTGTAGAAGATGCCTAACCGCACAGTTTGCCCAGCAGGGCGTCTAGTCTCTTTCATGAGTATTAAATTCACTTGCAAAATATTGTTAAACTCAAAGGAATCCGAATTTTCTAAAAGTACTTGCACACACCCAGAGAGAGAGAGAGGAACCCTCGATTCAAACAAATGTAAACCTTGGAGAAATTCAGACCTTGATCTGGGTCCATCTCTTGTGTGCCCGGTTTGGTTGCAAGGCTACACATCTGGCTCTTCCCATACCCAGGCTGGCCTACTCTAGAGCACCTTTGGCAATCCTGCGCTTTGAAAGAGTGTTCAGATTATTACAATTGCCCCGACTCAGGTTTTTGTCTGTCTGGTGGTCCTAATGGTAATTAACCCAAACATGTCACCGCATCCAATTCCATTTATCTTAAATAAAATATACATTTATTTGCATAGGAGACCAGAATTGCAAAATAACAGGAAATAAACCCATCTGGTTGGACACAATGACAAAGGTCCCAATCCAGTGTTACAAAGTGTAAAAATATTACCTGCAGCATAGATGAACAAAGTGTACATCTCTCTGAGCTGACAGATTGAGAGAAGCTGTTAATAGTCTTGAGTCATAGTTCTAGCATGTGTATCCAAGGTTTTCTCTTGCCCTTGTCCATGAACCCTCTGTTAATATAGTCTTCATCCCTTTGAAGTGGTGATGAAGAGGTTACTCAATGCCATGCTCTATTATGGTTGTGACAACATTGTTTCTAAGTTATTTCACAGTACTGCAGAGGATTTCTTCCTGTTGTGTATCCAAGATTAATTTTTAATATTACAGAGGTGTTCCACTCATATTGTTTATGTTGGATTTCTGTTCTGTTCCTTGTTCCTCTGTATACAAAAATGTAGATGCACATTACAAGTTTTTCCCCAGAATCCAGCAGCAATATCTGATCGGAAGAGATTGGGAATAAGTGATTCATATAAATTCTCGTTAGCTTTGTTGATAGCCTTTAGTACAATGCAAATGGAAAATCCCTGCTTTGGAAGATTAACTGTTAAAGAGGTGTTCTCTATGATTTTTAGTCCAGCTGAAGGACATCACCTCTTTTCATGATTGCATTGTCTTCCATGACAGCGAAGCAGCCCGAGCTCTGGGACCCTCCCACCTTGCAGGGTCCTAGAGCCGGTCTCTAGCCCAAGTCTGAATGTCTGTACTGCAATTAAACAACCCCTTAGCGTGAGCCCGTGTCAGCTGGCATGGGCCCAACCATGGGTTTTTCATAGCAGGGTAGATATGCCCTTAGAAACATATAGGTGCTTCAAAAAGGGATGCTAGTGATTCAGTGACACTATTCCCTCTGAGGGTATGTCTACACTATGAAATTAGGTTGAATTTATAGAAGTCGGTTTTATAGAAATCGTTTTTATACAGTCGATTGTGTGTGTCCCCACACAAAATGCTCTAAGTGCATTAAGTCGGCGGACTTCGTCCACAGTACCGAGGCTAGCATCGACTTCCAGAGTGTTGCACTGTGGGTAGCTATCCCACAGTTCCCGCAGTGTCCGCCACCCATTGGAATTCTGGGTTGAGATCCCAATGCCTGATGGGGCAAAAACAGTGTCGCGGGTGATTCTGGGTACATGTCGTCAGGCCCCCACTCCCTCCCTCCCTCCTTCCCTCCCTCCCTCCGTGAAAGCAACAGCAGACAATCGTTTCGCGCCTTTTTTCAGCCCAGACGCCATAGCACTGGGATCATGGAGCCCGCTCAGATCACCATGGCAATTATGAGCACTATAACCACCACGCGCATTATCCTGGAGTATATGCAGAGCCGGAACCTGGCAAAGCAAAACCAGGCGAGGAGGTGACGGCAGCGCGCTGACGAGAGTGATGAGGAAATAGACATGGACATAGACTTCTCACAAAGTACGGGCCCCAGCAATGTGCAAATCATGGTGTTAATGGGGCAGGTTCATGCCGTGGAACGCCGATTCTGGGCCCGGGAAACAAGCACAGACTGGTGGGACCACATAGTGTTGCAGGTGTGGGACGATTCCCAGTGGCTGCGAAACTTTCGCATGCGTAAGGGCACTTTCATGGAACTTTGTGACTTGCTTTCCCCTGCCCTGAAGCGCCAGAATACCAAGATGAGAGCAGCCCTCACAGTTGAGAAGCGAGTGGCCATAGCCCTGTGGAAGCTTGCAACGCCAGACAGCTACCGGTCAGTCGGACATCAATTTGGAGTGGGCAAATCTACTGTGGGGGCTGCTGTGATTCAAGTAGCCCACGCAATCAAAGACCTGCTGATATCAAGGGTAGTGACTCTGGGAAATGTGCAGGTCATAGTGGATGGCTTTGCTGCAATGGGATTCCCTAACTGTGGTGGGGCGATAGATGGAACCCATATCCCTATCTTGGCACCGGAGCACCAAGCCAGCGAGTACATAAACCGAAAGGGGTACTTTTCAATGCTGCTGCAAGCACTGGTGGATCACAAGGGACGTTTCACCAACATCAACGTGGGATGGCCAGGAAAGGTACATGACGCTCGCGTCTTCAGGAACTCTGGTCTGTTTCAAAAGCTGCAGGAAGGGACTTTCTTCCCAGACCAGAAAATAACCGTTGGGGATGTTGAAATGCCTATAGTTATCCTTGGGGACCCAGCCTACCCCTTAATGCCATGGCTCATGAAGCCATACACAGGCAGCCTGGACAGTAGTCAGGACCTGTTCAACTACAGGCTGAGCAAGTGCAGAATGGTGGTAGAATGTGCATTTGGACGTTTAAAAGCGCGCTGGCGCAGTTTACTGACTCGGTTAGACCTCAGCGAAAACAATATTCCCATTGTTATTACTGCTTGTTGTGCGCTCCACAATATCTGTGAGAGTAAGGGGGAGACGTTTATGGCGGGGTGGGAGGCTGAGGCAAATCGCCTGGCCGCTAATTACGCGCAGCCAGACNCCAATATTCCCATTGTTATTACTGCTTGCTGTGCGCTCCACAATATCTGTGGGAGTGAGGGGGAGACATTTGTGGCGGGGTGGGAGGTTGAGGCAAATCGCCTGGCTGCTAATTACGCGCAGCCAGACATCAGGGCGGTTAGAAGAGCACAGCAGGGCGCGGTGTACATCAGAGAAGCTTTGAAAGCCAGTTTCATGACTGGCCAGGGTACGGTGTGAAAGTTCTGTTTGTTTCTCCTTGATGAACCCCCTCCCTCCCCCCCGGTTCACTCTACTTCCCTGTAAGCTAGCCACCCTCCCCTCCCCCCTTCGATCACCACTTGCAGAGGCAATAAAGTCATTGTTACTTCACATTCATGAATTCTTTATTAATTCATCACACAAATAGGGGATAACTGCCAAGGTAGCCCAGGAGGGGTGGTGGAGGAGGGAAGGACAAGGACACATTGCACTTTAAAACTTTAAAACTTATTGAAGGCCAGCCTTCTGTTGCTTGGGCAATCCTCTGGGGTGGAGTGGCCGGAGGCCCCCCCACCGCATTCTTGGGCGTCTGGGTGAGGAGGCTATGGAACTTGGGGAGGAGGGCTGTTGGTTACACAGGGGCTGTAGTGGCAGTCTGTGCTCCTGCTGCCTTTCCTGCAGCTCAACCATACGCTGGAGCATATCACTTTGATGCTCCAGCAGTCGGAGCATCGACTCTTTCCTTCTGTGTTCAATCTGACGCCACCTCTCCTCTTCAGCCCGCGATTCAGCCCGCCACCTCTCCTCACGTTCATATTGTGCTTTTCTGCACTCGGACATTGTCTGCCTCAAAGCATTCTGCTGTGCTCTGTCAGCGTGGGAGGCCGTCTGGAGCTCCGAGAACATCTCATCCCAAGTCCTCTTTTTTCTCCTCCTAATCTTCGCTAGCTTTTGCGAAGGAGAAACATTTGCAGCGTGTGGGGGAAAAGGGAGATTGGTAGTTAAAAAGACACATTTTAGAGAACAATACGATCACTCTTTCCCGTTAAACCTTGCTGTTCACATTACACAGCACATATGCTTTCGTTACAAGGTCGCATTTTGCTTCTATTTATATTGAGGGCCTGCCGGTTTGGTGTGAGAGATCACTCACGCAGTGCCATGCAACAGAATTCGGCTTGCAGGCAGCCATGGTAAGCCACAGTCTTTTGGCTTCTTTAACCTTCATAACATGTGGGAATGGTTTCAAACAGCAGCGCCCTCATTTCCCATACCAAGCGGCCGTTGGGTTGGCCATTTAAAATGGGATGGCAATTTAAAAGGAGGGGATGCGGTTTCTGGGTTAACGTGCAGCACAAACCCAACTAACCACCCCCCCCCCACACACACACACACCCAATTCCCTGGGATGATCACTTCACCCCTCCCCCCACCGCGTGGCTAACAGCGGGGAACATTTCTGTTCAGCCGAGCAGGAACGGGCACTCTGAATGTCCCCTTAATAAAAGCACCCTATTTCAACCAGGTGACCATGAATGATATCACTCTCCTGAGGATAACACAGAGAGATAAGGAATGGATGTTGTCTGAATGCCAGCAAACACCGGGACCATACGCTGCCATGCTTTGTTATGCAATGATTCCAGACTACGTGCTACTGGCCTGGCGTGGTAAAGTGTCCTACCATGGCGGACGGAATAAGGCAGCCCTCCCCAGAAACCTTTTGCAAAGGCTTTGGGAGTACATCCAGGAGAGCTTTCTGGAGATGTCCCTGGAGGATTTCCGCTCCATCCCCATACACGTTAACAGACTTTTCCAGTAGCTGTCCTGGCCGCGAATGCCAGGGCAAATTAATCATTAAACACGCTTGCTTTTAAACTATGTGTAATATTTACAAAGGTACACTCACCAGAGGTCCCTTGTCCACCCTCAGGGTCTGTGAGCACGCTTTGGGTTTGGGTGGGTTCGGGGTTTACTGGCTCCAGGTCCAGGGTGATAAACATATCCTGGCTGTTGGGGAAAATGGTTTCTCCGCTTCCTTGCTGTGAGCCATCTTCAATCTCTTTATCATCATCGTCTTCCTCATCCCCAGAACCCGCTTCTGTGTTGCGTGAGTCTCCATTGACAGAGTCAAAGCACAGGGTTGGGCTACTGGTGGCTGCACCCCCTAGCATGGCATGCTGCTCGGCGTAGAAGCGGCATGTCTGCGGCTCTGCCCCGGACCTTCTGTTTGCCTCTCTGGTTTTGTGGTAGGCTTGCCTTAGCTCCTTAATTTTCACGCGGCACTGCTGTGCGTCCCTGTTACGGCCTCTGTCCTTCATGCTCTTTGAGAGTTTTTCTAATGTTTGGCATTTCGTTTACTGGAACGGAGTTCCGCTAGCACGGATTCGTCTCCCCATATGGCGAGCAGATCCCGTACCTCCCATTCGGTCCATGCTGGAGCTCTTTTGCGATCCTGGGATTCCATCATGGTTACCTGTGCTGATGAGCTCTGCGTGGTCACCTGTGCTCTCCACGCCGGACAAACAGGAAATGAAATTCAAACGTTCGCGGGGCTTTTCCTGTGTACCTGGCCAGTGCAGCCGAGTTCAGATTGATGTCCAGAGTGGTCACAATGGTGCACTCTGGGATAGCTCCCGGAGGCCAATACCGTCGAATTGCGTCCACAATACCCCAAATTCAACCCGGCAAAGCTGATTTCAGCGCTAATCCCGTCGTCGGAGGTGGTGTAAAGAAATCGATTTAAAGGGCTCTCTAAGTTGAAAAAAAGGGCTTCGTCGTGTGGACGGGTCCAGGCTTAAATCGAGGTAATGCTGCTAAATTCAACCTAAAATCGTAGGACAGAATCAGTGCGGATGGTGAGGTGAAAAGTATAGTGTAGTGCTAGAGATGCTCTTTCAGATGAGACATAAAACAGAGGTGCTGGACCATAAGTCCAGCACCTCTGTTTTATGTCTCATCTGAAAGATGAGCACTAATTTATAGCACTAATTACAAGAATAGATGTTAATACAGCCGGATGGAAAATGGAAAAAAAATGTTTTAACATTTTCTTTGTTTATGTCAACATCTCATTATTGACTATGGAGCTACTTGGGAAATAGCTCTAATTGTTAACCTAGTACCATCTTAGGTAGTAGCATTTTGCCTAACTAAATTTCAGTTGGGTAATCTGTTCTTTACTTTCTATTCTATACTGTTGCTTTGCAATGTTTCACCCTAGACATGGCTGAATTTCAGTGATGGGTAAATTGATCGCTGTGTATAATTTTGAATGTTTATTTAAAGTGTGCATAGGGCTTTGGAATTTTTGAGTGTAAGATGATATTAGTGGCCTGAAATAACCAGTGAATGTTTTACTTACCAAAAATGTCCTTAAGTAAAAAGTATTTGCATCATCAGAATAAGAGGAACTCATGTTTCATACAGTTTCAGCTTTAAAGAATAGTATAGGTGAAGAAACTTCTATATACTCCGTGTACTTCCCTGGGATCCACATAAAGACATAAGCTATGAATAGGAACTGTTCTACCTTGCAAAAGTCTGTTCTTTACTTTCTAACAACTTAACAGGTTTTACTTAATGATAGTAATGTATATTTGTTGTTGTTTTTTAGAGGAGACAAGGAACAGTATCATCAACTCCAGCCTGGAATCTGTCATCTCTTCAAACGTCAACAGCTTCCTCCACTCCAACAGCACTCTCCGACCCAATCTGAACTCAAGTGACCCTGACCTAGAAGTAATTAAACCTAGTCGGCCAAACTCGCTGTAAGTACAGTGATAATTAGCATGTCATAGGGTCTCTGTCTAGCCAACCTACATATCTTCAATCAGGGCACATCTTAGTGTGAGTCAAAGCAGTCTGTTGAATATAATTTAACATTCTGTTTTTTTAATGGGAGCATAGTTATGTGCATTGCATTTTTAACTTGGTCTAAATTTTAGAATTAGTTAGTGATTTTTATACCTGTTGGCTACTTTGTGCTCTAATTATTTTGAATGTCTGGGGTATTTTGATCATTTTCAAGTAGATCTTTATGTTATTGCTTGCACTGTTGTGAAGTATCTGGTGTTAAACTCTGGAAGCATAGAGGAAAGTAAATAAATAAATAAGTAAATAAAAGAGTGGAACACAGCATTAATGGAATTGTTTTCTTCCTACTTCGTTAAAATCTAAGACTGCTATCAGTACAGTTGGTCTCCAGCCAAGTGTGTGCCCTTGCTTCTGATATTACTTCCCCCATCAGGAAAGTTTAAGGCAAAAAATAGCTTTAATGATGACTCCCAGGGGATGGCTGAGTTATTGTGAAGTCTCCTGAACCAGTCACAGCTGAGCTGTGGCATATGCTGTTGAGGGGAATTTCCTTCCTTTTCGGGCTTTGCTGTGTCTGTCAATATTTTCCCACAGACCCTCCCCTTCCCACAGATCTGAAGGTCTGAACAGATCCCAACCAGACTCTGTGAAACTCTTACAAGCCCAAGCCAAGTTTAGAGTGTCTCCCAGTTTTTCTGCATTTCTCAATGTGCTGCTACATGCCACTTAATAAATCATGTCAACAGACATCTCTTTAGAATGACTAAGAAGAATGCTGCACTAGCTAGGGTGCTGTGACAAGAATGGCATTGGCGTCATGCTGTGACCTAATGTCTAAGGAAGAGTCCCTCTTCCCTCACCCTGTCCACTCCTTCCTCGCTGTACACTTCAAAGGGTGCAAATTTCCGCTCTGCTATAAAAGCTTTCTGGTCCCTTGGTCATGAATCATAGAATCATAGAAACAAAGGACTGGAAGGGACCTCGATAGGTCGTCTAGTCCAGATGAAGCTTCCTACTTTAGCCGCTGTATCTGCTCTTGTGATTAACAACCTAAGATTTAGTAAATTGGGGAAGTGAATGAGTTTGTCAGCAGTGCAGAGCTATTATCTGTAGAGTTTTGAAAAACAAGGCTGTTGTCTGTACTGAGAGTAGTTTTTTGAGCTGGGTATCATATTGTGTAAAGATTTAGGCCCACATTTGTTGAATTTGACATGGGCAAAAAATAGGCCCATGCTGCAGTTTGTGTAATTCCCTGTGTAAATGAAGCACACACACATTATCATGTGCATGTTTTTGAAACTCCAAGTTCTGGTTTCTGTCAATAGATTTTACTTCACTCCGTTGATTCTTGTTGTCATTAGAACATGGATATTATAAATAAGGGATCGGACTAATGAAATAAGGTTTTGAGTATCTGGTGTTTACATCTTAGGTAGCTCCAATTTGGTCTACAGGAGCTTGAAGGGATCCTAGTATCACTGATTGTCTGTTCTTGGAGTCTTTTCTACCCTACACAATATGTGATCTGCAGGGGTGAAGGAGTGTAAGCTAGTGATTGGTTACTTTCACTAAGCAAAGTTTTTCTCCAATATTTTATCTGTGAGACTTATAGGCTATACACAAAAGACTATACACAAGACCCCATCTTGGGTTGTAATTGCTGGTAAGTGGGGAATTTTGTTTCCCAGGGATTTTTCTTCCAAGAGATTCTTTGGTTTCTACCTGCTGAATGATGATTTTTGAATACTTTTTTGGAACCTCAGGAACCAATGGCATCTGTTGGAAGAGTTCCTTGGAAGGGGGATGATACTCCCCAAAATAAAACCCCTCTACATCTTTTATATATTTGTGAAAAAGGCAGAAGCACACAAGTACAGAGATGTCCAAGAATGTAAACAGCTGAAAGGCATTTTCCAGGTCACGGCAAAACATGACCCTGAGATCTACACCAAATCCCTGGCCGACAAAGCCGAAGACGGCCTAAAATGCAACAATCTGCTGCCTGCCTACTGAGCCATACACCTGGCTGACAGCCACAAACAGCTTTTTAACATCCCCATCATGAAACCAAACGGCTCTCCCTGTTCATCGATGAATGATGTCCTGGACAGATGGAAAACACATTATGAAGATGTGCTGAACCACACACTTGCCGACAACTGTCCAGAGCTACGTGACCTAGCAAACTGCGCAGATGCAGGGACAAACACTGATCCTCATCACTTGAGGAAGTACAAAATCCCATCCAAAAATTACGGAATAGATGTGCTGCTGGACCTGATGGTATTCCACCCATGCTGCACAAAGTTGCCTTGGAACCAGTGAGCGTCAGCCTGCATCAGCTGTTCTTAAAAGTGTGGGCATCAGGCAAAGTACTAGCAGAATGGAAAGATGGCATCACAGTGTCCCTGTACAAGGGCAAAGGATCTCACACTGAGTGTGGCAGCTACTAGCCAACCCCACTGTTATCTGTCCCTGGAAAGTTTTTTGCTCATGTTCTGGTTGGAAGGATGCAGCCGCTCCTTAAGACATAATTGTCACAGCAGTCAGATTTTGCTGTTGGGTGATGGACAACAGACCCTGTCCTTACCCTTCAGCTTCTGCTGAGCAGCACCAAGAATTTAACTACCCATTTCATGTGGCATATATCAACATCAGAGTGTCTTTTGATTCAGTCCTTTTTCTCTCACTGAAAGGAGTTGGCATTCCAGATGTTCTGCTACATCTGGTGCACAATCTTCAATGCAAGAGTGTGCATCAGTTCACGGCTTTTGATGTGTTTCTACACAACATCAGGTGTGAAGCAGTGATGCATTCTCGCCTCAGCAGTATTCTGTCAAGCTGTCGATTAGATATTAGGACATGACGCTCCAAATGTCACACTTAAGGTTGGTCAAGAAGTGTTCACCAACCAAGATTATGCCAAGAATATGCTGCTTGCTTGTGGAGAAGTCAGAGAATTTCAGCCCCGCCCTTCAAGATATCCAAGATGCCACTCGCACTATGGGGTTGAACACCTCATGGCAGAAGACCAAGGTCTATCTCCTCAGAGCTGGGCCACCAGAACTCCAGTGCTGGGGTGGGAGAGGTTGTCAAGTACTGTGACATTTCACACAAAGAGCGTGGAGAGTGTTGACGAATTCATCTACTTAGGCTGCAAGCAGAGTTCACACAGTCACAGCAAACTTTAGCTAATAGGTCTCGCTGCCTCCTGCATGAAGTCTAAGTTTTGCTTATGGATGCAGAAACGTCTTTGCACTAACACAAAGTTTGGGATCTATCAAATCTGGATACTACTTATATTGCTGTATGGATCAGAAACCTGGGACCTCTTACAGGCAGGCTTGGAGCAGCTAGAGGCATTCCATTTAAGTTGTCAGCACCAAATCCTGAGTATAATATGGTTTGACTTTGTGCAAAACAGCATAATCTCCCAGAGATCTGGCCTTCCTTCAGTTGCTCATTATATTCAAAAGTGGTATTGCATGCTCTTTGGCCATGTCACCAGGATAGACAAAAGCACCCCAGCATGTCGTGCTCCCAAACTGTCCCTTGACGCATGAAGAGGTGCATGCCCTAACCCTACCTGCTGCTGCCCCAGAGATTCATGGACTTGCAGGATTGAGTGAGATCTGGAAACTCCACTACATAATACCTAGTGCAATTCAGTCAGCTGTGGTCACTCTGGTTGGTGCAACAGTTCTCAGTAGACTATGTGTATTTGATGATGATGGTTGATGCTAATGCTTACTTCACAGTATGTGCCTTGGGTTTTGTGTGAACATAGCTAACATGGTTCAGTCTACTCTGCACATACCAATTCTGTTCTCCCAGTTCTTGGCTGTATTCCTGTTCTTACTGTTTGTTGAAGTGTATTAGTTTGTCTTTAAATATTTGCCTTGAACCTCATTTGCCATCCCATGTAAAAATCATGTTGCTAATTTCTGTTGACAGCACTCTAGTAATTGAATTACCAACCCATTCTCTGCTGTATGCTGATATTTTTTACCAGCCAATACTGGCTAATGGTGTTTAATCTTTGCTTTCGGTTGTAGGGAGCAGCTTACTCTTTTGGATGTGTTGGAGGGAACACCATGTACAGAAAGGCTCGTTTGCTTGCTTAGTGTAGCGAAGGAACATGGATTTTTAAACATCTCCGGGTTTTTTCTGTATACATGATGTTGGTGCTGTATAAAGCAAGCTTGATCTTTACTGTTATTTTACTCTGTTTGGGGACATGCTTGCTGTTCAATGAAGTAACCTTTATTTTGAGTGTGTCCTTTTCTAACACAGTGTTCCAACAAGACTGCCATCCAAGCTGCTTGCATACCTTGCTTGTCTTACTGAAGTGTACGTATGGTGGAAAATGTGTTTAGGCTGCTTTAAGGAAAAGATGGTGCTTATCTTGTTTTTATTTTATTATTTTTACTACTGTAGCATCTAGAGACCCCAACCGAGATCAGAGCCTAGTTGTGCTGTGCACGTGGTTCACACATGGTAAGGAACAGTTCCTGTTGGGAATGAAACCCCTGGACTCCTGCTTTCTAGACTGGTGTCCCAGCCACTGGGCAATGCTACCTCTCCTGATAGAAGAGTCACTAAGAAGCCCATACAGCTATTGTGAGATAAACTTGACAGCTTATAAAGAGAAGAAACCCTTTAATTTGTGTGCTATTTTGGGCGGGTCTGGAGTGTTTTCCCCTTTGCGGATAGCGTTCTGTTGGTGCATGTCAGAAATCCAGTGTTGATTGTTAATGATGAGAATTATGAGAACAAGGAGGTGCTGTTGGTTGCCACTGGGGAAGAAATTGAGTGAGTACTAGCAGAATTCATCCCTCTAGCTCCAGAACGACATTGTTTACGAGTTGCACTTTGTTGGTAACAGAATGACTGTTAATGCCAGACATTCAGAACCAGGGCCGGCTTTAGGACCTGCGGGGCCCGATTCCGCGGTCCGGGTCTTCGGCAGCATTTCAGCGGCGGGGGATCTGCTCCGCGTCTTCCGCAGCACTGAAGGACCCCATGCCGCCGAAGACCCCAGAGCGCCCCCCCCCCCTGCCAAAATGCCACCGAAGACCCCGGAGCGGACCCCCTGCCACCGAAATGCCACCAGAGTGGACCGCCGCCGGGTGAGCCTAAGGCGCGGGGCCCTCTTACCCACGGGGCCCGATTCCAGGGAATCGGCCTAAAGCCGGCCCTGTTCAGAACGCCAGTATTACATCATTTGCAATTATTACTGTGTGTGGTATAGCCAAGTAATTGCTCTATAAAACAGTGTTTTGCTTTTTCAACACGCTGAATAATTAGGATTTTTGCAGTAAATCCTTGAACAGTTACAGAAACTGAAGTCAATCCACCGTATTTGCTTTAGTAGTGCAAGTCACCACATTCCTTAGAATTGGGGGGGAGGGATAGCTCAGTGGTTTGAGCACTGGCCTGCTAAACCCAGGGTTGTGAGTTCAATCCGTGAGGGGGCCACTTAGGGATCTGGGGCAAAAAATCAGTACTTGGTCCTGCTAGTGAAGGCAGGGGGCCAGCCCTCAATGACCTTTCAGGATCCCTTCCAGCTCTATGAGATAGGTATATCTCCATATATATTATTAATTTACCTAATCCAGAATTGCTGTGTACGTCACAGTGAAGACTTCAGGGAGCCTTCCACTCTACATGCCTTCAAGAATCCAGCTAAATTCTGTTTATGCTTATGAGCCCCATCTTTCAGTTCTAACTCATTGATTATTTCTTCTTCCCTGCTCCCATCCCTCTTTTTCCACTCCCTGTCATCCCTGTCTCAGGGCTACCATATTTCAGATGTCCTTCAGAGATGATTAAAGCTACCCTGCCCCTTGGCCAACAGTTCATCAAATGTCTGTCAGGATGGTGACATGTAACCGTGACGTCAACTGAATCACAAAATGTGCAGTCAAGGAGTCTTAACATTCCAAGTGTGGGGAGGAAGGAAGTGACTCACTCTCTCTTCTCTTTAAAACAAACACACACAAAAAAACCCTACTGGAATTACTTCGGAGCAAGAAACTCCTTGCACAACATGTGCAGTCATAGGATCTAGGAATATATAGTCACCTCGCTTGGAAAAAGTTAATCTTGCTCACAAAGGGGTAGTACTGGCAGTGGCTGAGGTTAATAATTCGATCATTTGATTCAATTTATAGGTTTTAAAGAGAGATACTCAAGTAGTTTAGGGCTAAAATTTGGCCTACTTTGATTTTCTAGTGCCTAAATATCTCATTTAAAATTCAAAGTCACCAGTCAATTATTAGGAAATTAAAGAAAGAGAGATAATAGCCATTGTTAATGAATGGTCCTTTGCTGTTTTTGTTCTGTTGATGTGGCACTATCCAGTAGAAGGAATACAAGTTGACCAAACAATCCCTGTTTCTAGAGCTAGTGGGCTAGAGTTAATTGTTTTAGTGCCTTAGCTGTGCATTTCCATACTTTCAAATGTTTGTACTTCTTATACTTGGAATGAATTTGTCCTGGAATTGTGTTGATGTTACTGAAGGAAGCAAACAAAACAAGCTATCCAATGTTGTTTATTTTGTGCCAGACGAGGAACACAGATGAGGATCAGAACTGGATCAGAACAAAAGAGGGCAAAACTGGTACAGGAAAAATTGTAGATCCTAAGTGACAGCAAAAAGTTAGAAAGAAGGAAAAAGTGAAGTCTACTTCCTCTGGGGCTGCCAGCCCTCTGCTTATGCTGGGAATGGCTATAACTGCAGCTAAGAAATAGGTGTGAACACACAGCACCTTAGGGCATGGCTACACTTGCAGATGTAGAGGGCTGTGAGTTAAATCCGCCTTCGTAGAGCGCAGTAGGGAAAGCGCTGCAGTCTGTCCACACTGACAGCTTCAAGCGCACTGGCAAGGCCACATTTGCGGCACTTGCAGCGGCATTGGGAGCGGTGCATCAGGGGCAGCTATCCCAGCATGCAAGTGACTGCAACATGCTTTTCAAATGGGGGGGTGGGGTGTGACAGGGAGTGTGTTGTGTGTATGTGGGGGGAAAGAGAGTGGGTTTTTGGGGTGCTGAGCGTGTGTTGGCATGCTGTCTTGTAAGTTCAGCCCCTCCCCCCCCACTCAAAGCAAACAGTAAATGTTTTGCTTTTTCTCGGAGCTGATAAGCAGCCGGCTTCTCCGAAACGGAGCTTTGAAAGGGCATTTCCGCATTCCTGCAGCCGATTTCACAACAATGACAAGAGTAGCCACTTGACATAAGGGGATTATGGGACGTTTCCGGAGGCGGATCACAGCCCAGTAGCGCAACACCTCGTTCACACTGACGCTGCGGCGCTCCAGCAGGGGCGCAGCAAACGTTATTCCATTCGCCGAGGTGGAGTACCAGCAGCGCTGTAGCTGCGGAGTCAGAGCGCTCTACGTGCCTTGCCAGTGTGGACTGGGAGTGAGCTAGGGTGCCAGGGGCTGCTTTATTGCGCTGTAACTCGCAAGTGTAGCCAAGGCCTTAGAACCGGCAGACCAAATCATTCCCCTGCTCCAAAAATAGTATCCTCTCTGACACCCAGTGCCTTCTCCCCACAAACACAAAATGACGAAATACAACAGCTCTCTCTTCTATTCTCCCCCTTTAACACACAGGTTTTAAGTCATTTTTTGTTGACATACCTGCGGTCTTCACCAAAGGTTTTAATTACCTGCCAAAATCAAGCAGCCCTTTACGTTTCAGTGGCCAGTTTGCAGCCTTAAAACAACGGTTTGTGTTTGAAGCACAAACCAGGCCTGATTTAAAATCAAACTTGTATCTATTTTAGCTGCTATCTTGGCTGCTTGTAAAGTCTAATTTAGCTTTAGTTTGATGAAAGCTATAAGGTTTCATGGAGAAATATCAGGGAAGTCTGAAGGTTCCTTCTTCTGTTCTTTTATCAGTAAGATGCGGGCACTTGTACCAAGCTGTGTGGGGTGACCCTGGATTTTATTTCTGTTGTCCTACAGAGAAATTAGCCTTTTAATACTTGGCATCCTCTCAGGAGCCCTGGAGACCCACCCTGTTCCCTCCTCTTTGAGCTCCAGCATCATTCTAGATCCCATGCTCTAATCTTCTGGTTGAGCGAGACCATAATTGCCATCCATCTTCCCTTTATCCCATTCAGGGGTTGTGCTTTCAACTACAACAGTTTAGAGGGGTGACAGGCTATTTAATGAGAAGGGACTCCCCTGTCCCTCACAATCACTAGCTAACTATTGGCCCCACAGAGAGCTGTAGCTAATGAGCATGATAAGACAGCCTCTACCCATTACAAGCAGTGACAGCTCTGCATGCCTGTTCCAGTTCAGACAGATTACAGATTACTTGGGCCAGTATCTCACGTTTGTTTGGGCTGCAGTCTAGCATTACTATAATGGAAGCTAAAGAACTAATAAACCTGATGGTCATTAAACAGCTTGTTGGATTTATATTCTTCATAGGAGCTTTGATTTCTCGATTGTTGCCATTTTCCATATATAATTCCAGCCCTTGCTCTCAATTTTCTGCCTGCCCTTTTGCATCTTGTGCTAAATGTGCTGGTTTGATCTGGAAATGGCCTGCAGTTAGGCTTTTAAAAACTTCAAATCAAATGTTGGCTGGTTAAAAGCCCTGCACGTTATGTTGCCTGGTGACACTGGTGAGTGTTGTATGAGCTCTCAATTACTGGCTTTCCTTTGCAACACTGCCACATAAACATCACACAGCTTGGCCAGTGTAACAGCTGCTAAATTTGGAAGTACACTGCAGCCAGCAGAAATACTCCAACAGCCAAATTCTGGCCATTATAGGAATAGCCCCAATGCAAAGTTTTTTACTTTCTGCAAAAATAGTGTTACTGTGTGTCCCTATCTCATCCATTCCTCAACCTCCAGGCAAATCACTCCTCGAAACACAGCATGGATGAGTGACATTTATTGGGCCCATTGCTGTTCTTGGGGTGGACCTATGGGCCATGCCCCCTAAGACCAGGAGCGCCGCCAGCTTTTCCGGTGCCCTAGGCGGCGGAAGGTCCCGCCCCCGAAATGCCGCCCCCGACAGCGGCGGCGGAAGGTCCCGCCCCCGAAATCCCACGGACTGCCGGGGCGCCGGCGCCCCGCAAATAGCAGTGCCCTAGGCAACCGCCTAGGTCGCCTAATGGGTTGCGCCGGCCCTGCCTAAGACTGTTCCACAGTGTCCATCAATGGCTTTGATCGTGGAGTGGTGGCTCCACAAGTTTGAAGGGGAGCCAGATTCTGGAAAAATTCCATCCATTCTCCCTTTTGGCATACGGCTTTCTGCTGCGCAGTATGCACGGCTGTCTCAAAATCAGTAACTGAATACATATGCAGACTTAGAAAAATGCAGATAATTGCGGTTTCTGACAGAAATCTTAAAAATAAGTTCCTCTTGTCTATACTTGCAAAGACCTGAATTCAGATTCTCCCAACCCACCTGCAAGAACTAAGGCATATCCATTCATCATCTCTCCCTGCCCTGCTTTTGAACTGTCATGTCATTAACTCTTGCAGGGGGAAACATGAAACCTTGAACACAGGCCTTGCAAGGTAAAGTACTCAAATAAGGCGTACAACCACAGTTGTCCTCACTTGTTGTAATCTAAGATTTCATGCCACATTTTTCATGAAAGCTGTTGTGTTAACCCTGATGTGCCTCCCAAATTCTAAGTTGGATAATTACATTCTACCTCACTAATTGCCCCTGCAGTTTTCAATTGGATATGGTGTTTTTCCACTCCCTTCCCTAACCTACTGTGCACCATTAAAGGATGGTGTCTGAACAGCTGCATCCCATTCCAAAAGTGTCAGCTACCTTTCTGTCTTGGGTAAAATGACATCTTGCCACACAGGACTGATCCGAGGCATCGCAAGTTAATGTCTGTAAAGCACTTTGAGATCCTATGATGAAAACAGCTGTATGAACAAGTTCTTACTGAGCCAAATATACTGAGGTTCTTATTATGATGAAACTTCTGTGGAATTCAATGGGAGTTTTGCCGAAGTAAAAAATAGATTAATGATTTCAGAATTTACTTGATTATCTTTTATTTTGTTATGGTAGGTAAAAGGGGGATTGATACTTTAAGGATTGCTTTAAAGTGTATTTGTAATTTAAAAAAAACCTCTATACAAACATTCTGTAAATAATTTGGGATCTTAGCCTTTTTGTGACTTTTATTTACAAAAGCTTTTCTGGCTCAACTCTAAAAGCTATATTTCAGTCCAACTCCACAATGATTTGAGAGCCCAGGCATAGCTCTGATGCCCTGTATTTTCTCATACTTCTAGCAGACACACACTGCTTTCCACAGATTTCTGCATTGTGCTAAGGGATTGGAGGTGACATTAGAAAATTACAGTCGCAACCACTCTTATGGAGTGCTTTTTATATTTATCATTGTTATAACTAGTTTCCTTTTAATAAAAGGAAACTGGTTATTTTCAGTTTTTCTTTTCTCTGACCCTACAAACTTGCCAATCAGGAAGCTAGGAAAAAATTTTATTACGTGAATGCATTTATTTAGTAGGGTTGGGGTACTTTTTATGAAAAAAGTACTCCAAGCAGTAGCTGTACATCATGAGTCAGCAGGTTTCTGTCTTATGCCAGCAGACTCTCAGCGGGGGCTGCAGCAAACTGATGCCAAATGCCTGATGCTACAGAAGCCCAAAGGAGAGAGGGATTTTTCTAAAAGTGCAGGTTTTCTTCACCCGTGCCTTGTTAAGGTGACCTTTTAAAAACACAAAAAAGTACCTACCACAGACACACTACAGCTGACAAATGGAAGTTACCAAACTAAATTGCTTGCTAGCTCTGCTTGAATGTTAAAACCATAAATATTTGTTTGCATACAGGAAATCATTTTTTGTTTTAAACACTTGGTACAGTGTTTCTGTAATGCATACGTTTTAAAAACAAAAATTCTACACGAATGAATCCTTATGATGAAGGTATGCAACATAGGTAAACTGAGTGCAGTCTGTTTTCCAGCTACTTCATAGGAAAGGCTGAAATAGAACTCTCTGGGATCTTTATTTCTTTTTCTTGTTCCCAAGTTCTCTTATTCCCACCCTCTCAATCTGTTCAGTCTATGAACGGTATTAGTCTATATTTATTGCAGTGCTCAAAAGCCCTGGCTGAGCACAGAGCCCATTATGCAAGGTGCTGTACAAATATATATTAAGACTTGGTGCCTGCCCTGAAGTAATTAAAATTGAATTGAAGACAAGTCTCAAGTACGTAATGGAAACAATAGGAGTGAAGTGGGGAGGGAATATGAGGGCAAACAGTAGTGAGATCATGCAGTTACAGTGCCTCTTGCTGGGCCATGTAATAGTATTTTTATATGAATGGGTAATTATCTGCAATCCCTGCTGTCTCTCTACCTAACCTTTATCAGTGGGCATCTTCCCGTGGGCTTTGCAGTAAAAGTGGGTCAAGTTCTAGTCTACATGAGTGCATCTGCAGAGCTGAACAATTAATACCACAGTGTCTAAAATAAACTATGACCAAGAATTACTGTATGTGACAGACTGGCTGGGGTTTCAGTTTCTCCTCTCCTACTTTTAATTTCTTCTAAGCAGGACTGTTTTCTTGGGGATTTGTATACTTTTTATCTGGGGAACTGGCTCAGCTAGAAACTGCGTATTTTGCATAGAGTTTTACTTGCCGAAATCCCCAGCTTTGGATTCTTAAGAATATTGAAGTGCAAATAGTGCCCACTGAGCTTCCACATTTTCCCTTTGAAAGGGTTGGCATGTGAAATTCCAGGGTTTTGGATAAACAGCACACAGTTCTAACTTCTCCGCCTGTCCATACCGGGGAAAGTTCTGATCCCTCTAGTTCTACAGCTCAGTGTATGCCAGCACAGATGTTGGGTTTCTCCAACTCACTTGCTCAGACAAACAGCATGATGAGCAATCAGCAGCCAGGATTTTCCCACTCTCTGAGCCCCCCACCCCACTCCCTCTGCTTCTCCAGTTTAATTCCTGCCTCGCTCAAAGCACGTGCAGGGGGTGTAACTCTGACGCCGACTGCCATTTTGTGCTGTGACCAGAAAGGGCTAAAGCACAAAAAATAAATGCTTTTAAAAAATCCTTAGCTGTGTCTTTGCAGTAATGCTTTCCTGCTCCCATTGAGAGAAACCTCTACTACCTCAGTAGAGAAAGGTGGCAGCTAATAAAATTTCTGGGACCCATCCTGGTCATTTGGAAGGTTCTAAATAAAATTACTTATCGTAGAGTTCTAATGCTCGCTGTCTTCGGACTTATGCAGGCTTACTAGGCACATCTGCTGATGCTCTGTCAAGGTACAAGACCCTCTTCCCTTATGCCAAGGTAACATTTAGCAGGGCATCCGGATTCAGACATCTTAAATTTTGTGGCCATCTTCATGAGAGGGCTCTCACGAGGGCACTGACCATCTCTGATAGGATGGGGCAGACCTTGCTGTTAGAGAGGCAGGATCCCAGCTGTGGATTTTGAAGGCCCAGCTCCTATCTCTGTGTGTACGGGCTGCAGTAGATTGTAAGGGGGGGGGAGAAGGTGGCATCCTTCCCATTGGTATCACTATTCCCATCTTTTTCTGCTCTCCAATGCCTCTGGGGAATTGTAACCAGCTCCCCCTCAAGTCTGTATAACTTGCCACTCAGATTTCCAGTTCTGAACCCTGAAGGTATTTGCTGGGTGATATCCCTAGCCAGGACAATGAGAGCACTCTCTCTGCTTTCCTGTAGTCCTCCATGTTTGGCCTTACATAGTGACGGTACGGTGCTGTGCATCTGTCTTAGTTTTTGCCAAATCCTGTCCTCTACCCCCCTCCCTCCCCTTTCATCTAACCAGGACACCTCTCTTCTGAATTTCTGTCCTGATCCCAAACTAGGAAGGGTGAAAGCGTGGCACACCTTGGATTTTGGAGCCGTTCTCAGGGTGCATTTCAAAAGATGAGGAAGCTGCAGAGGTTTCAGTGTCCTTACTGAATCCATGTTGATCCAACCTTTACGTTCTGATATGAGCACCAGCGTTGTAAACTCCCTGACAGCACCACCACTGAACTTCAGCTTTCCGAGGGTTGACGGCGCAACGTCATCTTCGTGCTAACTTTAGACCAGCTTCTTATGGGCTATCCTTTTTTGAGGGTGATATTATTCAGGTAATTCCACACTAAACTTGGTAGTCGGCGTTGGAGAAGGACTCCACTCTAAACAGTTGGACTGCCCTGGTGTTTCTCCTCAGAGCATATCAACAATGGGCACATACTTTCCCTTGCTCTCCTGCTATGATATTGGCACACCGAAAGCTCAGTTGGAAGAATCAGAACACGTGGTCTCCAAAGCCCTTCCAGCCATTCAGAATATTTTTTTTTAATCTGTGGGATAACCCAGCATGAATCCCGCCTGCCGTTTTGGGACAGCCCCCAGAAGTTATAACAGCTGCTCGTCACAGCTAGTTTAGCTGTAAGCTGCTTGTGAACAGAGACTAGCATTTGTACCATGTTAGGCAATGGAAGGACTGCTATGTTCAGCAACATGAACTGTTACAACGGACAGATGTCACTTAGGGAAGTGGAGATTTAAACTGTACTGTGCTGTAATTGTGGACACAGAGCTCAGCAGTCTGTACTTTGTCAGATGCTTTGCTGACCACTTCAAAGGTGCTGTGAACCTGACCCAGTGCTGTCCATTCAGAGCATCAAGAGTTAGAATTTTCATCATCTCTAGCTGTAAGAGCTGGAAAAGACCTTTTACCAGTAGGTCATCCGGTTAGTTAGGATTGCTCCCTACGGTACATTTTCTAGAGTTTTGTCCCGTCTAGTTTTAGACCGTTGTTCTGCTATTCCTGTAAAAAAATCTGCCCAAAGTTGGCCCAGTTGTAAGCCTCTGAAAAATTGTGATTCTCACATGCTCTGTTAGGGACTTCTTAGATTCTAGCAACTAAATGACCTGAATATTCTGTCTGCTCTGGATATGCTCGAACCTGGGGCTGAGCAGTACTTTCCCTGCCATTGCAGTTCTGGGCTGTTGTGGGCCATACTGGGTCCCTGAACTAAGAGCAGAGAGACTCTCTCTCCTGTGCTCTCAATGACCCCCTTGCTATGAAGGAGAAAGCTCCTGATTCACATGCAGAGGGGACAAGAACACGACCTGCCGGGAAGCAGTGGGAGTATTGGGAAAAAGAGCCTGCTATGGGATCTAGGAATTGGGATGGGGAGACTGGAATCCAGTAAGCAGGGGGGAGTGATTCAAATTAGATGAGGATCCAGGAGGTAAGGGACCAGAACCGGCTGGGCAAGGAGACTGGGAACAATGAGCTGGGTGATTTAGGGATGGAACTGGGAATGGCTAGGCACGGAGTCTGAGGTGGAGACTGGGACATGGACAGGGAGTAAAGAGGGTGAGACTAGGACTTGCTGTGCAAGGAGAGTGGGACTTGGATGAGAAAGAAGCCTGAGGAGTGGACACTGGGACTGGCTAGGTAAGGAGAATGGGACAAAGAGCCGGGGTAAGGAAGAGGTGTAGGGCTGGGACAGATTGGAGAGGATATAGCGGAAGGGGTCATGTCTGGGGGCAGAAGAGCCTGTGCCCACTAGTTCACACTCTTCTCCAGAGCCTGGAATGGAACACAAGATTCCTGAGTCTCACCATTCCTCTGCTGTCCACAGATATCTGTGAAATTCACTGGTAAAATGTCTCATCCCCCTCTAATGAAGGTCCACATAGATGATGACAACCTACTATTGTGGTTACTTTGGTATCACATGTGGCAGAGGTCTTTCAGGTGGATCTAAGTTTCCAAGCCTGCTGATGAACCATTGGTCTGTCAGGAGGATGCCATATGATGGAATTTCTGCTTTTTAAAAATCTTAGGAAACTGCACACGGAAAGTTACATTAAAATAATATTATAAAGCCTGCAAAACCAAGCACCCAAAAGGTAGGAAATGCCAAAATGTATGGTTGCCTGTGCCAGTGGTTCTCAACCTTTCCAGACTACTGTACCCCTTTTGGGAGTCTGATTTGTCTTGCGTACCCCCAAGTTTCACCTCACTTAAAAACTACCTGCTTACAAAATCAGACATAAAAATACAAAAGTGTCACAGCACAGTATGACTGAACAATTGTTTACTTTCTCATTTTTACCATATAAGTATAAAATAAATCAATTGGAATATAAATATTGTACTTACATTTCAGTGTATAGTATATAAAGCAGTATAAACAAGTCATTGTCTGTATGAAATTTTAGTTTGTACTGACTTACTAGTGCTTTCTGTGTAGCCTGTTGTAAAACTATGCAAATATTTAGATGAGTTGATGTACCCCTGGAAGACATCTGCGTACCCCCAAGGGTACACGTACCCCAGGTTGAGAACCACTGGCCTATGCAACCTTAATTCAGCCTACTTGTGCATATGCATTATGATACAGTCTTTAATGAACATGATCATGTATTATGTTTTTCCCCAGGATCCCTACTGCATTCAGTGCCCTGGATAGACCTGCTCTGGAATGAATCAGGCTTGTATAGCGAAGGAGACTATTGTCTGTAGTATCCCTACTTTATTTGTTGCAAAGTTAGAAGTTGTGCAGTGAATGAGGCAGGGATTATGGGAAGAGGAAGGACGGTCTCATGGTTAAGGCAGTTGAATGCTGCCGTGGAGAATTGGATTCTGTTGCTGCCTCTGCCACAGATTTCCTATGTGATGCTGGGCAAGTTGCTTAAACCAAACTTTTCATAGGTGCTCGTGAATTGTGTATTCCTCATTTTCTGGCTGCCTGACCTGAAACCCTGGTGTCTGAATTGAAGAAATGCTGAGCACTCATAGCTGCAACTGAAACCAATTGGAGCTGTGCTTTGAACATATAAAATCCTATATGATGCTAAGTACCCAAAATTAATGGCCACTTTTGACCTTAATTTATCTGTACTTCAGTTGTACCCATCTGCAAATTGGAGATATCGTGCCCACCCACCCCCATCTCACAGCGGTGTTGTGAAAATAAATAAATTAATATTTGAGGAAACACTCAGATCCTATAGTGTTGGGTGTCATGGAAAAATCCATGAGGAAATGAACGATTGTCTTCAGAACAGAGTTTGAATATCGTGCAGTAAATAAGGCATGCAGGTGGAGTCACACATGGAACAATGAGGAAAAATCAAAACATTGAATAACTGCTCAGGGCAGGTCTTGGGTAGTGATCAATCTATCAGGGGTCGATTTATCATGTCTAGTGTGGACTCAATAAAATCGATTCCCCGATCGCGCTCCCCATCGACTCCGGAACTCCAGCTCGTGAGAGGTGGAAGCAGAGTCGACAGGGGAGCAGCAACAGTTGACTCGCCACCGTCCTCACGGCTAGGTAAGTCGACCTAAGATACGCCGACTTCAGCTACGCTATTCGTGTAGCTGAAGTTGCGTATCTTAGGTCGACCCCCCCGCTAGTGTAGACCTGGGCTCAGTAAGTGAGCACAGTCCATTCTGTGGACTGAGTGAGCCCTGAGTGCTTTTGAAAAAAATAGTATGTGATCATGTAATTAAAGACTGGATCATAATCCATATGCAAATTGAATTAAGGTTGCACAGGCAACCTGAATTCTGATATTTTCTAACTTTTGAGTGTCTGACTTTGTAATCTTAATATTCTTTTAACGTGTGTGTGTGTAAGTAAAATATAATTACTATAATATAAAAAAATAATATAAGCACCTTTCCACATCACTCAAATGTTTACCACCTGCTTCTACAGTTGGCCACTCTGTTCAAACTAGCCCCAGCACTCACTGCAACTTAAAACCTCTTACCCAGCTAAAGAAGTACCTCCGAATGCTAGAAGAAAAATCACTGTCACTGAAGCATGAAATACGCACCATCGCTCCCACAAACTTAAATAAGAACTTGCCTTTTACTTGCCTTTTATTTTCACTTTACAAAGATCCCACATAATAGTGATTTTTTGAAACATTTTTTTACTGGCAGCCCTAGGGGTTGAAGTTCCCTCTGTGCTAGTCTTGTGCATCCTGTCTATGTCCATGACCTTCAAACTGAAGAGACCAATTCTGGGCCTTAGATGGTAGCTTAGTATTTCTCCATCAGTAAAGGACAAGGGAGACAGCTGTAGGGTATTTTTTTTGTGATGTGCCCACCTGTCCACTGTGAAGCGGACCAAGATCCATTCAGCTTACACGGTGCAAGACATTGAACAGCCAGCATTCGCTAATTACTCTGTCAATCAGTGTAAGGTGGATCTATGCCAGTGGCATAGAAGGAGACAGGCTTCACATCTGATAGCCAAGCCCCTGAGCCGTCCAGTCCCCCTAAAAAGTGCTATTTATTATTTAAGGCAGAGTGTAGGCTAAGAAAACCCAGAGGCAGCCTTAACTCCTGTACTTAATGGATCTATGTTACTTTGCCCAAGTAATTCAATAATAATTAGAAGTTGTCCTAGCAACCTCACAGTCAGAGCGCACACATAAAATGACTGCACTCACTCACTCCTATTAACATCCTCACCCTTCCAGGAAAAAAACAATCCAATAAAATGAGCACTACTTGCCGTTTTAGTATATAGAGGTTGTTTTAATAACCCTTTCTTGCCAGTCTCTCACTGACAGTGGTGTTGGGAAAATCCCAGCCATTGGATGTGAGTGCAAAAATCACATTAACTAACTGAGCTTTACAATGAATTGAAGAATAAGTGGAGATGAGCGAGTACATGTGGAAGCCATTCCAGGTTGGCCTTTCATTATGCTAAAGCTTTATCTTTTCTGTTCTGCCCTAAAATAAATGTAGAATAAAACAGATTGGGCTGCCTCCAGTCCTGGCTGATAATGCTGGCTAGGGCATTAAAACAATTCCCCAAATTGTCCCCGTTGTAGGGAGATGTCCTAACAAGACCTTCACATTGCCAGAGTGTAAGGCCACAGCTTTGTACCACAACAGTTGCAACCCTAGTAAAGGTACAAAGGAGGTTGTCATCTGAGCTATGTGCTCTGTTTACTTCTTCTCAGTGCTGTCTTGGATACATGCGCCGTTCCTGCCATGGCATCATGCATGGCATTAGTTATCCACTGAGCAGTCACTTTTGCTATTTGTGGCACACACTATAATTCAGACCCCTCTTAGATTTCCTGTAAGATATTTAGTAGCTCAGAGTCCCATAAGTAGCAAGTTGGCTACAGCCTTCTATAGGATTCTCCCCTCTCACCCCACATTGTGAGGGTGATGGGACCACTCCTCACCCCCAGATTCACCTCCTTCTCTGCCCTTGGGATTCTGACACATGGGGGAAAATGTAAAAATTATTCTTCATCATAATGTGTCATAATTCGTTGTAATGGCCAAGTATGGTCATTTTTTCTCCTCAGTGGAAATAGGGAGAAAAGAGCAGCAGATCAAGGGTTAAATAATAGTCATGAGAGAGTTTAATTGCATTAATCTGAAGAAGGGGATACCCTCGTGTTCTGTTGGTTGACATGGCCAGAATAATTCTCCACAAATGCATCCCCATTAACAAATCACACAGGCTTTTCTGCTCTGCCCTTCTCCACAATTAAAGATCCCATCACTACAATATTCTCAGAATAGGCTCTGTCAACTGATTGTTCCCTATGGCTGGGACATAGTCGCTGGGAAATAGAAACCATTAGCAATTTAAGAGGATTGAGGAGGATGGGGAACTGGATTTTAAAATACTATTACTTTTGTTTTCCCATAACCAGCATCACAGTGTATTCTGGGAGATTAAGACATACTTTGTCTTCCTGTTTTTCATCCTTATTTCTTCTGTGGGGTTAGCAGAATATTTTCTGGCTATCAGTGGAGGGAAGCCAAACCTGGAAGCATATTCCTGTTCAGAGTTGTCATAAGTATTAATTTGAAAGGAGGAATTATGCCTGGAGGTGAATGTCCTGCAGACTCAATTTCAGCTGTTGCAAAAGATGTATTTTTTGAAGACTGTCTCTCTCGTGCAACCCAGTTTCTCCAATGAAGTTCTCCTGTTGTGAAGTCGTGTACAGTCCTGTGTTGTGACATTACAGCCTAAATACAAACAAGTGACCATCACAAATTTACCAAGCAGATTGATGAGATATTTTTTGGAAGAAACATATTTAAAAAAAAGATATAACAATTTGCAAATGTAATGCACATAATTATAAGAAAAAACAAAACAAAAACAAACGCCCCTACAGGGAATCCAAATAGATTTTTGAATACTGCTAGTTTAGCAAAGTTCCTTCCAGAATGCAAGTCACTTTTTCCACTCTGAAAAGTGACTGTGTAAAAATGAACCCACCCTATTCAACAGATCTACTCCCTGTGCTTGTTCAGAGTCTGCTCTTCTGTAGCAATAATTGTTAGAGTCAGCATTACCAGGAGAGATATGAACTCTTTTCTGTGTTCCACATCAACAGAATTATTGAGGGGCCACATTCTGCCTTCTGTTAGGGATGTCCTCCTACTGTAGGAAATGTGGTTAGAGGGGTGTAAATTATAGCAGAATTTGGCCTGCAAAACCATTAATCTTGGTGCTAGATAACTAGGTGAAGTTCCCCCTCCCCCCCCCCCCCCCCCCCCCCCCCCCCCCCCCCCCCCCNACAAATGCAATAAAATGGAGGAACTGGAACTAGTGGTACAGGAGGTCAAACCAGATATTATAGGAACTAGAGAAACATTGTGGGATAGAAGGCATGACTGGAATACAGGTGTTGGAGGGTGTGCTTGGAGAGATAGGAATAAAGTAAAGGTGTGGGGGAGGTAGCATTATATATCAATAAAGTGGTAAACAGTAAAAAAAAAAAAGTGATCGTATGGACAAAACAGAATGTGGGTCAAAATTGCTTTGGGGAAAGATTGTAAAAAGAGATTTGATTAGGATAGTGTTAAGGGTCTGCTATAGATCCCCAGGGTTGGACTTGGATATGGATAGTAGTCGCTTTAATATTGTTAGAGAAAGAAATGCTGTTGGAAATTGTGTCATAATGGGAGACTTCAACTTACCGGATAGAGATTGGAGAAGAAATGTTGTTACTCAGTTTTCTTCATCAAATTGTCAGTGAACCAACAAGAAATAATGCCATTTTAGATTTGGTTTTAGTAAGTAGTGGGGGTATCATAGAAGAGCTGGTAGTAGGAAATAACTTTGGCTAATGTGATCATAAGTTGATTCAGTTTAATTTAAATGAAAGGATAAATCAAAACCAGGTAGGGAACTAGGGATCTACTAGCTCTGCATCCCTAGCACTGCAAGCCCAAGTCAATTGAGACGCGGCACCGCAGGTTTATCTTTGCAGTGTAGACATACCCTCATTTAACATTTTAACTGTGATCTTGATTTCAGCTTTACTCAACAGCTGGTGCAGCATATAGTTAAGAAATAGAAGGGATAGCACAAACTATATTGTAAAGTCACATAAGAAGGTGACCGAAATACAGTCAAAACTTCTTTCTGCTGTTAATGGAAAAGCACCCTCTTCCATTTGTGGTCTGGGGTCTGAAAGATAGTAGCACAATGCAAACAGGAAGATGATAGCACTGTCATTATGGGAAGATAAAAGTTGATGTCCTGTTGATGTTTTCACCTTACAAACCAGGATACACAGTCTTCCACAAAAATATACTGTGGGAATAAAATATAAATCTAGTTGTATGCTAGCAATTCTGTAAAATGGTAGAACAAGTCACCTGTCTCTCTCTGCCTTTTAGCCCAGAAAACAGCCTGTCATGAACTTTATCATCTGGGACTATCTACATACGGATAGAGTCACCTTTAAGAGTTTATTGCCCTTGTTTCATTGTGACAATGTATCACATCATTGTGCTATTATATTTCTTTCAGCCCTTGCTAGGGGCTGATTTTAATGTGGTTTGAAAACCTCTGCAGCCCCATCAAAGCAGAGCCTATTGGTGCCCACACAATATCAATCCCCTTCAAGCAGAAGCACATCTGCATTATCTGTGAAATATTTTAATAATACTTTGCAGTTGTGCAGCACTTTTATACAAGAGTCACAAAGATTTGGAGTCATTAGTTAAGTTTCACAATATCCTTGCGGTATTATATCCGTTCTACAGATGGGCAAACTGAGGCAGGGAGGCTTCCGTGATTTGCCAAATTAGTCAGCCGCAGAGCTTGGAAGAGAATCCAGTAATCCTTACTCTAAACCCCTTGCCCTAATCAATGGACTTCAATCCCTACTATACTTTATTTACACTGGAAAAGCAAATACCTCCTTTACATGCATAATTCTGCAGGAGGGGCTGAAATGAGGACTGCTTGTTGATATTTAATTTCACACAAGGAAAGTATACCGTTGCAGCTAAAGTTAATACTTCCATCAGTAATTTTAGATGGATAACCTCACTTTAGAACGATGAAGAATACAAATGTTGTCGGGGGAGAGGGGTTCTCATTAGTGTTGCATTTTTCATTATGTACTGAGGTTATATTTAACTATTGTAGTTACAAGGTAATACCATGTTTCTGACTTCTCAAAAAGAGAAACCCTTCACAACTGACCACTTCTGCATTGTGCAGGAAGTGGGAAAGCAAAGTCATCCAGTGAGTGTTATAAATTAGAAGATATAGAGCCCAACTGACTACTGAGGCTGTGATATACAAGCAGGGTCATAAAGTCTGCGGAACCTTAGAACTGAATTATAGTTCTGTGAATAGCTGAGTATAGGTTCTGGTTCTTTCACAATATACAGCTGCTGAAGAATTATAGAGCACGTACTGTACATTGCCAACTCAGAGCAGGAACTCTTATTGATGTGAGAGATGCGATCTTGACTTTGAGCACAATAGTCCACATGAGCCTATTCTAAGTAGGGGGCTGACCATTTTATTTTACCTTAGATTGTAAAATGTCCAGGACAGAACTTGCTTCTTTATATGTTTGTACAGAACGTGGTAGTGTGTGGCCCCAAGTTTCATGGGGATCCTGGGAACTACCACAGTATAAATAGTTAAGAACAATATCTAGACCTGATTCAGCGTCCCATCTCTCCCTCTCACCCTCCCCCACCTGAGTCATCCTAATATAAATAATAATAATAATATATGGCGATATACCTATCTCATAGAGCTGGAAGGGACCCCGAAGGGTCATCGAGTCCAGCCCCCTGCCTTCACTAGCAGGACCAATTTTGCCCCAGATCCTTAAGTGGCCCCCTCAAGGATTGAACTCACAACCCTGGGTTTAGCAGGCCAATGCTCAAACCACTGAGCTATCCCTCCCCCCACTATCCTCTGCTTAGTTCCCACAAATGATCTTTGTTAATCCCAAAGTAGCTTTATATTTGGGATGCATGTTTCAGACTGACCTGATCTGGTGCTTAAATTGTTGCTGTCCCCCAAATAGTGACTCTAAAAATAGCAACATAAGATTCCATATTTATATTTCTGACCTACAGATCAAAATTGCTCAGTTTAGAAAAGTAAATTGATTTTCTATGTGCTAGTGTCACAGATTTAACATGGGATCTCGGAATCAAGCTGTGTACTTTCTAACTCATGCATCATCACCAGTAATACAGCTAGAATTCAATTAACCTTCTGTTAGTGCAAGAGAAGGAATAAGTTCCAGATTGTTCTCATATAATTATAAGGCTGTACAGCAGGGGTGGGGGAACCTTTTTTCTATCAGGCGCTCACAGCTCCAGCCTGGCGGGGGAGGGTGTGTGTGCGGAGGCTCGGGGCTTCCCCTGGGCTCTGGCGTGGGGCCAGAAATGAGGGGTGCAGGAAGTGGCTCTGGGGTGGGGGGTTGGGGTGCAGGAGGGGGTGAGGGCTCCGGCTGGGGGTACGGGATCTGGGGTGGGGCTGGGGATGAGGCGTTTGGGTTGCAGGAGGGGGCTTTGGGCTGGAGCAAAGGGGTTTGGAGTGCGGGAGTGGGCTCAGGTCTGGGGCAGGGGGCTGGGGTGCAGAAGGAAGTTCAGGGTGTGGCGCTTTCCTCAGGCAGCTCTCAGGCAGCGGGGCTAAGGCAGGCTCCCTGCCTGCCCTGGCTTTGCGCTGCTCCCAGAAGCAGCCACCGTGTCCAGCCAATGAGAGCTGTGTAGCCGGCACTGGGGGCGGGGGCAGCACGCAGAGCTTCCCTGATCGCTCCTGCTCCTAGGGGCCAGTCGCTTCCAGGAGCTGCGCAGAGCTGACCAGACTTTTAACGGCCTGGCAACCAGCTTCACCCCGCAGTGGAGCGAGCCAGTGCTCGCAGCTCCAGCCCTGTGGGGGGGAGGGAGGCGCCGAGGCGCGGGGCTTCCGGCCTGTGGAATGGAGACTTGCTGCGGGCTAGATTCAATGAAACAGCAAGCTGGATCTGGCCCGCAGACCATAGGTTCCCCACCTCTGCTGTACAGGGTTAACAGGATTTTAAAAGTGCTAGCAAAAAAATAATTTTAGAACCAAATTCTACTCTCCAATATGTGCAAAAAACCTTTGTACACTCATGTTGGAAGTCAGAATTTGTCTCTAGTCACTAAAATGAGGAGATGTCGCTGAACTGAAATACAGATTGTTGAATAAGCCGGGGGAGGGGGCATGATAAGCCATTACTGGACATTAACTGGCCACAGGCAAATCAGATGGAAGAACATTTTGGGTCAATTATCAACTTCTCCCATTTGATGAAGGATGTCTCTGAAGGAGATAGGGCACTGCCAGCTGGAGCTGTAGAGGGGTGAACATTTTAGATTGAGCCAAAATGAGGCCAACTAAGTGTCTTTGTGTCCCTCTTTATTTCCCTGCATTCAGCAGCATATCTTGAAAGAATTGCTAAGCCAAACCCACAGAAAATAGAGCAATTTTTAAAGAATCCCTTCCCTATTTACCAAGCAACATAACTAAGTGCAAAACTGACTTGCTGGTGACTTTGTGCTGAATTCTCCTTTTAAGTATGCCAGTCCAATCCCATTTTAGATGGATGGGTTAGGCTGATTTAATCCTGAGGAGAAATTAGGTTTTTAAAATGAAAAAAAAAATTAAAAAATCTGTGCATCAGGTCAAAACAATGGGGACCCTCTTTGAGGAGAACACAGCTTTTGTATAGCAAGATCATGTGGGTTTTTTTGTTTGTTTTTTTTAAATATTGCATACAAACTACAAGTCTGTGCAGTTAAAAAGAAATGAAAGAAGCTCTTATAAAGGATAACTAATTTGTTTAGCTGTAAAAAATATTTAGTGGCGGAATCATGGATTAGTCAGTGAATAATAATGGCTGTCTGCATGTATATTTTAAAATGGGGAATGGAGAATTTATAAGTGCTTAGTGGTTTCATTGTCATTTATAAGGATATAAAATCAGTAAAGAAATAATATGTCAGAGAAAATCCCATTTGTTTATCCACCTGTGCTTTCACGCTTTAGTTTGCTTTTCATTTGCACGGTTAATATGTAAACACTCATCTGCCTTCCTTCTTCCAGAAGTAAATATCCCCTCTAGATACCTGTGCTCTTCTGCACGTCTTGGGAGATGAATTCTATGAGAAATTTACCCAGGATCTAAGAGACTTAATATTCTCTTTTGCTCATCGGTAACAGTTGTCATGGATATTTTTGTAACTTAATATTTTTGTTATTTTAAAGTAAAAATGGAGATCTGTTAGTCCATGCCACTGCCAATTCAGGAATGTTTCCTTGCAGTATATTCTCCAGAACTTTGTCTAGTCAGGTTTCATATATATCAAGTACTGCTATCCTTGGAAAACCAATGTTAGCAGATTTTTCTTGATATTCAGCCTACATTTTCATTTGAAAGGAGACAATAATATCTCTTAGTACAGATCATGAAGCCTAGGAAAGCATAATCTGTTTTCTGTTCAAAAAGACAGGACCCTAATACAGTCCAGATTCACAAACTATTACCTAGTCCCAAGTTGTGTCCTGTGGTGCAGCAAAGAGAAAAATGATGTATCATTTGGTCATCTATCCTTTGATCACCTTTTATGTGTTCAAGAAATAGCGAGCAGCGGGAATTATTTTCAAACCCACTGCTGGAAGATAGCCCTGATTTTTTTTAAAGTTTTGTTTGTACTTGACTGACATTTTTTATCATGGAGAGAATATTACACTGATGTAGTAATTCTTCTATAGCAAGTGGTGGCTTGGTTAGATTATAGTTAGTTAGATTTAGCCTTAATGAGAGGATTAGTTTTGCTCCTCTCCCTCCCTCCAGGGAGGCTTACGTTCCTTGGAAGGCCATGGCCGGCTTTCCAGGGTTCAAATGCCTCACTTGCCAAGAGGTCATCCTGCTTAGTGACGGCCACTCTTAGACTTTGTCTACACTAGCACTTTTGTTGGCAAAACCTTTGTCAGTCAGGGGTGTGAAAGGATATAAAATCAGTAAAGAACTGACATAAATTTCACCAACAAACACGCCGGTGTGGACAGCACCATGTCGGTGGGAGAGCATCTCCAGCCCTAAGTGACTTCCTGAGGGTCACACAGGAAGTCTCTATCAGAGCAGGAATTGAACCTGGGTATTCTGTAGCTCAGGGTACAGGTATCTCCTGATGCCATGCATTTGTGGAAGGAAAAGTCTACAACTCGATGCATCCATTCTAGCTATGTGGATTTTGTATTAAGTTATGAACATGCATTGTTCCTTCTTACCATTTGAATCGCCAGCAAACGTCAAAACATTACTAGAGATTTTAAAATGAATGTCTTCTCCTTTTGATTTGTATGTGGGAGTGGGGAGTTTTGCTTTTGATAAAGAGAGGCACTAGATTCTAAATGTAGGAGTGGATGAACCACAGTGGAAAGGAAATGTCAGTTTTCATAGTCAGAACAAAAAAATGTATTGGCTGTAGAGAACCAATCATATGTATATTTCAGATCCATTGCTTATAAACAGAGAGCTCAGTGTCAATGCAGGATTACCTAGAACAGTAGACAAGGGAAGGCCTCATTTGATTGCTTCCTGTGATGCTGTATGTGGGTTTCCCAGACAGAAAGACAAAGAATAAAGCCAGTACACTGAGCCTCTAGACCGTATATGTAAATAAGTACATAGGGGCTGCTTCTTTAGTATGTGTCTAATTCTATTGTGACAGACCCATCGATTTCAGTGTAAAACTTTCTGATTTAGCTGTATTTCATGATTTAGAGCGGAGGTAAAGCAAGGCAGGTCTTGGCTTTGGATTCAGAGGGAAGAATGATGCTGCATATTTTACAAACAGACCCAGAAATGCCTGAGTTTTCTTACTTAAGAAAAAAGGCTGGATGTGCCCAGTCTCTTGTTTAGATCATTCTAAATGACACAATTAGAAGTATTCTTTTTTTTCCTGTTTCCAGAAAAGACTATTTATTATAAGTGTGTGTGTTTCTGTTTATTTTTTTTAAAACCCATTTTAACTCAGGAATCCCAGGTTGTGCCCACAGGTAGCAAATCCCATAAACGCTAATGATCCAAGGGGCTGGCAAACATCTTTAAATCCATTTCCTGAAAAACAGAAGCAGCACACTTAGTAGGTTTTGTAGACATGTCGTTTTGAGGCTCAGACAGTGGTAGCAACAGGTTTTTTTTTTTTCAATATGTATTTTATATAATCCTATCCTATGCCCTGTTTAAATAATCCTGGAGGTGTTTCAGTTGCTTTTTTATGCTACTGTAAGGTATTTTAAGATGTGAAAGAGAGAGATGCTTTTAGGCCACAAAACCAAGGGTCTTGTTTTGGGAGGGCAAAGGGAAATTACAAACCTTCATTTGAGGAGAGAGATATTTAAGGCTGTTTGGTCAAAAGGAAATGCCCAGTATCTGGAAAGGATGCCAGCTTTATGCGACGGTGTGTGCAGTGGATTGCTGCTTTGGGTCCACAGAATGAAAAGTCTGGCACATGGGTGGTGTATCTGTTTTTCTGCTGTGTGGACTTTTCCCATCCCCTTGATTTTGGCACAAAAACATATTAAAGCTTTAGCGTTCTTTCATTTTTAAGGTTCACACTTGATTTAAAATCCCCCCTCTTTCTTCCCCCACAGATTAAATTTCAACACTAAGCCAGGTGTTCTAATAAGGAACGTCGCTCTTTTTGCCAGGCAGAGAGAGAGAGTGGTTCTGCAGCTAATTCCATGTGAACTACAAGTCATATGCCAGAAGATTCTCAGAACATCTACCTAGTGAGACCAAGGCTGACATGTCAGGTTAAGAGTCCCTTTTTGTTAATATAGCAGAAGCTCCTTTTCCTTTCACAGTGGGAATAAATGGAGCGTTGACCGTGAACACCTCCCTTCAAACACTACTGCCCATATTAGGCCTGCGGGCCCTCAGCCAATCTGATGCACAGATAATGTCTTCACATCATTGACAGTTTTCAGTATTTTTGCAATTACTTCCAAGTCTTCTTCTGCTGCCTATGACTTTTCACATTTTTGCCTCTCACTAGACATTTCAGTACTATCTACTCAACACAGCACCATACTATTTGTAAGGTCTACTCTAGAAACATTTCAGGGTGCTCCATGCAAACTAAATTAAACGCCATAGAACTTGGCCCTAGTGATGATTAAAAGGAGTGCCTTAAACTTGACTATCCACTTCAAAAGGCGGCTTCCGTAAAAGCCTAAGGAAGAAAATATATAGACCTCACATCCATTCCTTTCTTAATTCATGTAATTAGGGTGGAGATGACTGCATACCAGTGCCTGCTTCAGAGAGACTGACTCTGAGGCACATATTGTCAAAACACTGGCTAATGGAAATTTTACTTTCAAATAAAATCATATTGAAAATACACTAAGGGCATTTTGGGGAAACTGATGTAGGACTAGGAAGCAGGGATGCTATAACAAAGCCTTCCCTAGGGCGATTTATGGACAACGTATGCTTTTGTCATCCATATGAACGTTTACTTGAATTAGTAAGTGCATGGATCTTAAACGTACTTTCTCTGCTGGCCAACATTTTCTGTTTTATTTTCCTTTCCTCTCTCTCTCCTTCTGGCTTTGATTGTGCAGGAGCCTCAGATCCCGTCCGGTGCTTGTCTTTATGCCACCTGGCAACCATAAAACCTTCACCCCCCAGCCCAGCTATATGAATGCATCTCAGTCTTCACCTGCAGCACTTCTGCTTATTCCAGATCTGAGCTTCTCATAAGCAGTGTCTTCCTAAAGTGGCCTTAGTCAGAGTTTGATCGGGAATCTCTAGAAGCAAAAGGCTAGTACATTAAACAAATCTACTACCTAAGCATCGTCATCACAAACAAAGTGCTAAGAAATGGGTAGCACTGTGTGCATGTGTTCATTGGTTCCTCCTTTGCTGTTCAAAACTAATATCTAGCCTAGCCTTCTCCTGGCTTAAGTCCTTCCTTGAGTAGTGTGTGCCTATTTTCTGAAGGAGGTGTCAGTTTCCATCTGTATCACATAGGCACAGAAAATGCTGTAACATGTAAAACCTTCATATTTGCTCACCATTGGCAACTGCCAGTCATGAATGAGCTAAATTGCTGACAGATGATTGGGAGCATGAGCTGGATTCATATTGAGACCACTTTCAAGAAGAGTTCTGTCGCTTTTTCTATTCAACCCTCTAAAAACCTTCCTCCTCCTCCCATTTTCCTGTGCCAGGCGGCCTTGTTGTTCAGCTGGATCTGATTTCTCAGTAAAACACTGACAATTTCTCCTAAAGGGGCAGGAGGGAAAATAAACTGTTCAGTCACAAAGACATCCTGTCTCACTCTGAAAGAAGATCCTTGTGCTTAATTAAGTTCATAAATTAGCTGGTGCTGTAACACCATCACTTTAACATAAAATGGAGGTAATATAATCTCATTGGTTCTTTTTGTCATTGTAATGGATCCTGACCACCAATTAATTTGCCCTTGTATGCTTTCAATTCAGCTGCATTATGGTTGTGAACAAGCTGATGTGCAGACACAGTTGACAAGGGAGTGCTAAACTATGAAATTATCAGTAGCATAAGAACCACTGCCAATTGCTTGATTTTTCTTTTTAATGCTTTGCTCCCTTCCCTGTCACCTGCTCTTGTATTCTGAGTTCCTTACCCAGCTAACGGCTCTGCAGCTGTACCCACATCAAACACTTGGTGGTGGTGGCAGTAGTGATGAGTAATGCGAATGCCAGCTATTTTTGATGTGGACTACATGCTTGCTGGGAGTCTCACCGTGTTCCTGAGAATTGTGCAGACTAGGCCCAGAGGAGGATTTTTTTTTTTAAATTTTTTAAGTACAGTCTTCGCATTACTCAAGCCCTCCCCCACCCCACCTTTTAGTTTAAAGATGGATGGAAAGGAGCTGGTTTTGTGTGTGTGTGTTTTCTTATATAAGAAATGGATGTTCTGAAGGGAGGTGGCTGACTGCATATGGAAATGGAAAAACATTAAAGCAAACAAAAAAAAGATAAAGTACTTTTCTCTCTTAGCTGCGATTTCTGCCTCTCCCCCACTTTTTAAAAAAT